>JARHVA010000516.1:0-90000 GCA_037957365.1 Torreya grandis
CACTTAAAATAGAATTCAACATAGCTATCTGGAAGGATACATTCCTAGGTTTCAAGCAAGGTAGACTTCTTCACCCTCCCCACCATAAAAGAGGAGCCTAATGAGAAGCAAGAAGACAACCTTCATGAACCTAATGTGGAGGTCAAGATCAACTCAAATAGTGAAGATATTGAAGAGTTATGGTAAAATTTGTGCTTGGATTTCCTTAGTCATCCCATCAAGAACATGAATTCATCCCATCATGGATCTTATCTAAAACCTTTGACCTTGGCTATGTTTTTCCCTCACTTGTAAGGCCACCCTATCTTATAACCATCCAAAAATAAGTAAAATTGTCGGTTACATACTCATTTCTATCACAAAAAATAGTATAGAAGGGCATAAAAAAGAAGGAAGAGGTGTTAGTTGAAGAAGCCCAAGAGTCAATCCTAGTAGAGTAAGGGTTAGCTATACCTAAAAAAAATCTAACAACCATAGCTCAACTCAATGAGATTGGTGTACAAGATTTTAAAATCTCTCTAATTAGTTCAAAAACCACTTAAAAATAGAATTAAACATACCTATCTATAAATATACCCTCCTAGGTTACAAGCAAGGTGAACTTTTTCACCCTCCCACCATAAAAGAGGAGCTTGATGAGAAGCAAGAGGATAGACTTCATGAACCTAGTGTGAAGGTCAAGACCAGCCTCTATATATTAGATTAGTTTTTATGATTTTATCTAAGTTCCCTTATGCACATTTTTTTAGTAGGTTAGTTGTTCTCTATTTCCTGCATTTTGCCTACATGCATTTGCCTTTGTTGTTTTCTTTTAGTCCTTGGTTGTTTTAAGAGGAAGTTCCAGAAAAGAGGTAGCCTTACATCATCTTAATGATTAACTCTATTGCAGAGAAGTGACTCCATGCCTAATGGATCAGTTGAGACAAAATGATCTGGGTTCTCAAGTAAAGTAGGCATGCTTCCCTATGAGTTGCAAAAAATGTTGGTCATATTTGGCCCACATACCAAGCATATGCCTAGTTGCTAATGGTCCTTATGTAGCAAAAAGAGGTAGAGTTCCTAATTGATCAAATGATCAAAATGGTTTGAACTAGATCTAGATGGAATGAGTGGAATAGAGAAATCATGAAGCTCACAAAGCTTTTGAAGCACTTTAGGTTAACTTAAAGTGTAATTTATCAAATTCTAAAGACTAGTCTAGAGTTGTAGAGACCCTATAAAGTGCTTAGGATTAGCATGGGAGCACATGGAATTAATTTTTTCCACTCATTCCATCTAGAGCTTGACCAAACATTTAGTTTTAGTGGTAATAAAGTTAAGTAGGTATTTTTATGGCAATGGATCTTGCACATGTGGTAGTCTCAAGAAGAAATAATCATATGGGGTCTATTTATTTTATATTTTAGTTCATATGCATCAAGTTTTGATACATGAAACAAATCACAAAAGAATATATCCATGTTCAAAAGTTGGCTCTTGATGAAAAATTTTCTAGTTTTCCATACTTAGCCATTTAAGACCAGACCATCATCAAGACGTCATGCAAGATCACATGAACCAATCAACTTAAACATTTTACAAAGGAACTTAGAAAGATCAAATAAATAGTGGATTAAAAGGGTTTATTCTATTTAGCATTAGGTCTATTTCCTACAAGTTTTGTGTCCTCACGATCTTTGTGCTTCAAGTTATAAAATTACAAAGTCAACCAAGAAATGGTAGACATCTATGCGAATTTCATTTTTAAGACCCATAAAGTGACTATTTGGATTTATAATATTTACTTGGAACTTGAGAAGGAATGCATGACTAATAAGTGTCAAGCATGCATGAACTTGAACAAGTCAAATGGTTAGCAAATCCAAAGAACCAATGAGAAAATAAGCTCAAGGTAGTGGGTACAAAAGATCCATGGTCTACATTTAATCATATTTAAAGAATCTGATGGAATAGAATAAATTTAAAGGTGTCAATAATCTAGGTCGATTGCTTACAACCAATAGAAAGGGATGATCTAGGACATTCAAAGAAAGTTGAATAATCAAAATGGACTTGATTTGACAAGTAAAAGCCAAAGGACCTAAACTCATGTCTGACTTGAGTTGGTAGAAAAAGTAAAGGATTAGAGCTCAATGTGGACTCAGATGGGACTAAACATCAAACATAGTGCTATACACATATATAAAACTATAGTAAAACCAATATCCTTATATTGGTTTTCACCTATAGTTATTTTGGTCTAGGATCCAAAGCATAGAGTAGATATATGATTAATGAGGAAGATCATCCCAAGGCATGTCCTCAATAAACTATCACTTAGAATAGACATGAAATGTCCTTGGTAGTTTGAAAATATGAGGATTTTGTATTCATAATGAGATTAGGTAGAAGATCTAAAGTAAAAGGACTTAGGGAATTGGAAATGTAGTTGGAGCATTCATTTCCTGCAAGATCATAACTTACCACTTTTGGCAAACTCTTATCTTCTAATTCAGCTTATTCAACCAATGGAATGATTTGGAGGCTATTTGGGTAAATCATGAATATCTTGTTCATAATGAATTGTTATGATTGGACCAAAATCTTGGTGAAATATATTTTAAAATTTGATAGCTCATTAATTGTAAAGGATTCTCTCTCTCTCTCTCTCTCTCTCTCTCTCTCTCTCTCTCTCTCTCTCTCTCTCCTCCTCTCTCTCTCTCTCTCTCTCTCTCCTCTCTCTCTCTCTCTCTCTCTCTCTCCTCCTATATTATCCCTTTCTTTCCATTGTGTAAGGTATTTTTAGATTTTAGACCTTTTTTTATCTTTCTAAGAAATGGGACATTCATTTATAACTATAAAGTATGTTCAGCTTGATTAGGCTTGACCATGTCAAGCATTTTTAATAACCTCTTAATGTAATAAGGACTTTCTATACCTATTTTCTACCTTAAATCTATGTTTGGCAAGTTGTGCATTATGGCATTGTGTGAAGAAGAATCTTCCTCATCCATGGTCATTATTTTTGACTTTGTTTAGGGAGTTTTCAATGCTATTTTTAGGTCTATATTAGTTTTCTATTCTAAACCTCTTCTATGAAATAATTATGCAAATTAGCTTGATATTAAGGTTGTGTAAGCTATATTATCCTCTATTGATCTAGTGAGGCGTTTGATCTTATGGGAGTTTCTAAAGTTTGATAGCATCATCTAGTTAAATTTATTAATATCCCTTATTCTCTTTTAAACCCCTTTCCTTATGAACCATTAGTTTAGCATAAGTCTTAGGTGAGCATCAAAGAAGAAGCTGACCTACTCTTGAGGTTCAACCCCAACATAGGTCACCCCACAGCTTGGGGTTATTCCAATCTCATAAGCTCATTTGGAGAGAGACTAAATAACCCTTTAAAAGGGTGAAAATTAAGCTTATAACACTTTCAAACATAGACAAGAGTGGATTTTCCCTTCAAGGTATCTCTTAGGAGATACCTTTCAAATTGGTACAAGATTGGATTTCTCCTTCAAGGAATAAGTGGAATTTTCCTTTACACAAAAGGGCACTAATAGGTGATATTTTTGAAGTCCTTTATAATACCTTCAAGTTATCTCTTAGTATATAACTTTAAAACATGCACAAGAGTGGATTCTCCTTCAAGGTACCCTCCTAGGAGATACCTTTTAGATAGGGGCACAAAGAGTGGATTTATCCATCAAAGAACAAGTGGAATTTACTTTACATAGAAGGCACTACTAGGTGATATTTTGAAGTCCCCTATAGTACCTTTAATTTATCTTCTATGATATACCTTTTAAACATGCACAAGGGTTCATTTACCCTTTGGGATATCTCCTAAGAGATACATTTCAAATAGGGACAAGAGTGGATTTTTCCTTCAAGGAATAAGTGTAATTTTCATTTACATGGAAGGGACTACTAGGTGCTATTTTGAAGCTCTTCTTTAAGGTATCTCCTAGGAGATACCTTTAAAAAATGCACAAGAGTGGATTTCCCCTTCAAGGTATCTCCTAAGAGATATCTTTCAAATAGGGTACAAGAGTGGATTTCTCCTTTAAAGAACAAGTAGAATTTTCCTTTACATAGAAGGCATTATTGGGTGATATTTTGAAGGCATTCATAATACATTCAATGTCCTAACTTAGGATATAAATTTAAAATATTCACAAGAGTGGATTTACCCTTCAAGGTATCTCCTAGGAGATATCTTTCAAATAGACATAAGAGTGGATTTTCTCACCGCTCTCACTACCCTCAAGGAACAAGTAGAATTTTCCTTTATACTAAAGACACTATCAAGTGATATTTTGAAGGCCCCTGTAATAACTTAAATTTATTTCCTATGAAATACCTTTCAAACATGTACAAGAGTGTATTTCCCCTTCATGGTATCTCCTGAGAGATACATTTCAAATATGAGCAAGAGTGGATTTATCTTTCATGGAACAAGTGCAATTTTATTTTGCATAAAAGGCACTAATTAGTGATATTTTTAAGGTTCTTGTAATACATTCAAGTTATTTCCTAGGAGATACCTTTCAAACATTCACAAGAGTGTATTTTACCTTCAAGGTATCTCTTAGGAGATACCTTTCAAAGAAGGATAAGAGGGGATTTATCACATCAAATAACAAGTGGAATTTTCATTTACATGGAAGGCACTATTAGGTGATATTTTGAAGGCCAATGTAGTATCTTATATTTACATCCTAAGATATACCTTTCAAATATGGATAAGATTGGATTTAAACTTCAAGGTATCTCCTTAGGAGATACATTTGAAACAGGACAAGAGTGGATTTTTCCTTTGAGGAACAAGTACAATTTTCCTTTACATAGAAGGAAATATTGGGGTGATATTTTTGAAGGCCCTTACAAAACCTTCAAGGTATCTCCTAGGAGATACTTTTCAAACATTCAAAAGAGTGTATTTATGCTTTAAGGTATCTCCTATGAGATACCTTTTAAATAGGTACAAGAGTAGATTTCTCGTTCAAGGAACAAGTGGAATTTTATTTTACATAGAAAGTACTAATGAGTGATATTTTAAAGTAATTTGTAATAACTTAAAATTATCTATTAGGATATACATTTAAAAAATGCAAAATATTATATTTCCCCTTCAAGGTATCTCTTAGGAGATACATTTAAAATAGGTACAAGAGTGGATTTTTCCTTCAAGGAACAAGTGTAATTTTACTTTACATTCAAGGGACTACTAGGTGATATTTTGAAGGCCCTTATAATAACATTCAAGGTATCTCCTAGGAGATACCTTTCAAACATTCACAAGAGTGAATTTACCCTTTAAGGTACCTCCTAATAGATACCTTTCAAATAAGTACAAGGTTGGATTTATCCTTCAAGGAACGAGTGAAATTTTCCTTTACATGGAAGGCACTACTAGGTAATATTTTGAAGGAATTTGTAATACATTCAAGGTATCTCCTATGAGATACCTTTAAAACATTCACAATATTCTATTTCACCTTTAATATATCTCCTAGGATATACCTTTCAAATGGGCATAAGAATGGATTTCTCCTTAAAAAAACAAGTAGAATTTTCTTTTATATAGAAGGCACTACCATGTGATATTTTCAAAGTCCCTTGTAATAACTTTATGTATATCCTAGGAGATACCTTTAAAACATGGACAAGAGTGTATTTCCCCTTCAAGGTATCTCCTAGGAGATACATTTCAAACATGGACAAGAGTGGATTTATCCTTTAAGGAATAAGTGCAATTTTCCTTTACAGAGAAGGCACTACTTGGTAATATTTTTAAGGCCATTGTAATACTTTCAAGGTATATCCTATTATATACCTTTAAAACATTCACAATATTGGATTTATCCTTTAAGGTATTTCCTAGGAGATACCTTTCAAATAGGGACAAGAGTGGATTTTTTGCATCAAGTAATAAGTGGAATTTTCCTTTACATGGAAGGCACTACTGGGCGATATTTTGAGGGCCACTATAGTACCTTCAATGTACCTCATAGGAGATACCTTTTAAACATGTAAAATATTGGATTTCTCCTTTAAGTTATCTCTTAGGAGATACATTTCAAACAAGGACAAGAGTGGATTTTTCCTTCAAAGAACAAGTATATTTTTTGTTTACATAAAAGGTACTACTAAGTGATATTTTGAATGCCATTGTAATACCTTCAAGGTATCTCCTATAAGATACGTTTCAAATATTCCCAAGAGTGGATTTACCCTTCAAGTTATCTCTTAGGAGATATATTTTGAATAGGTACAAGAGTAGATTTCTCCTTCAAGGGATAATTGGAATTTTGCTTTACATAGAAGGCACTACTAAGTGATATTTTGAAGGCCTTTATAATACCTTTAAGGTATATCTTAGGATATACCTTTAAAACATGAAAAAGAGTATATTTCCCCTTCAAGGTTTCTCCTAAGAGATACATTTCAAATAGGGACAAGATTGTATTTTTACTTCAAGGAACAAGTGCAATTTTCCTTTACATGGAACGGACTATTATGTGATATTTTAAAGGCCCTTGTAATACCTTCAAGGTATCTCATAGGAGATACATTTTAAACATGCACAAGAGTGGATTTACCCTTTAAATTATGATTTCTCAGACATCAAATTTAATATAGTAAATACCCTTTCAAACACATTTAAAATTGATGGTCATGAACCCATCAACCTCAAGGCCAAATATAAATAGTGGCCAATGGCGTTTGACTCTCAAGATCAAGATTAATGAACAATGTTGATTTGAGCAAACATAATATGATAGTGCAAAGCAAAATTAGATTTCTAAATGGAAACACTCATGTTTTGAAACATTAATGGATGAAGTACCATGGAAGTGCCATATAGATGCCATAATGATGCCACATAAATAGAAATTTTAAATTCAATGATATTGTGGGAACAGAAAGGTGAAGGTATAAATATATGAGCTGAATGAAAATTGAAGGCATGAAATTTAGTTAAGTGAAAATAGCCACTACCATTAAAGCCATAGAAAAGCCCTAACATTTGCAAAATCCCTAATTTGATCTTAAATTGATCATAATTGAGTTTTGGAGATATAATTATCATCTAAGCAATCATAATTGAATGTAGGAATTTTATAGCACCAGTGAGCAATTTGAACAAACTTACAACCATAACAACTAAAAAATAAGCTAGAGAAGGTGTGGATCTTTATTTGACCATAGATGTAGAGGGGAAAATCTTCAAAGACATGGAATTTGATGTAGTATCTTTAAAAATAGGAAACAATAATTGTTCCAAGCTTTTATAGATGATTGATGAGCTACCTACCATCACTAAATAAAATGAGAAGAATGCATCGATCAAGTTGAGGGACTGCGACTTGGTTTCCATTCAAATGATAAGCCTTCATCATGTTGTAGTAAAAATAGAGGTACATCATTGCATAGATTTTCTCTCCCCTATTTTCAAAGAATGCAAGATTTAAAAGGGTATGTTAGTTAATGAACATACTCGTAAAAGTATAGCTTATATTTCTCCCATTGCTTTTGAGAACTACTATAAGTTTCCCAAGCCCTAAGTAGATATAACCACAATCAATAATTGGGCTATGGAAAATGACCTAAAGACCATCCTCACCTTGTGGCTACATTCTAGGATTCAAGTATTCTCAAACTTTAATGACAACATTCCAATCAACCAATTTAGGGCACAGATTAAGATGATTATGAATTTAATGAACAAGTTATGTGGGAATCCCACCACCACTTATGTTGACAGAATTTGGGTGTGCTTGGTATATTTTATAGTTGAGAAGGAACTCACTCCTCCCATTGGTGAGGTTGTTATCACATGTTTGTGTAGATAAATTTATGCATTCAAAAAAAGGACTAGGAACCAATTCTTTATGATGTCCTACTTGTTAGATGCCCTCCTTACCACTACCAAGATCCCTAAATTTAGAATATGGTCACCTGAGGGGACATAGACATTGTCCCAATTCTACTCAAAGTTACACATATTCAAGTACATGGACCATAATCATCTCATCTGTAACTATGTCTATCCAACCTTGACTGAGGCCATAGCTGGAATCCTAATGGTAAGAATTGGTCCTTTAGTCAAAAATTCAATTGAATCCATTGGTAACATATGTTTTTACCTAGATTACATAATCATTAGGATTGAGGGGACCCAATGCACCCCACTTAGGCTAATTTTCCATGTGTTAAACAAGTTAGCTGAGTAAGAGGTAACATTCCAAATATGTAATAATATAGATGGTGTGTGTAAAATCAAGAGAAAGGGACTATTGTATACCCTACCTATGATCATTGGTAGGATTGTATTTCAGAAATGGGATAATATTTAGGCTAATTTTAGACACAGATCCTCTTTCAAACTAAAACATGATGAACTAAGATAGTGGTATCCCCAAGGAAGAGTAGTAGGGCACTTGAAAGTAAAAATATTAAGTGTGATACATGAACATCTGTCTGGTGTCTATGACTCAATATACATAAAGGCTTTATCCTTCACTAAAGTTTTAGCAAGATTAAAAAAGCACAAAATTAAGCTAGAGGTTAGGTTTTTGAGAGAGAGCAAAAGCCAAGTGAGGATATATGGTAGATGCGACCCAGGTAGTACTTGGTTACTACTAGGTCCAACTTTTAGACCCCCTCCATCACAACCATAGAAATAAACCCAAAGGCTTGATGTATAGATTGGATAAAAAATTAAATAAAGGAGACCTGGTGAGGTGGAATCATCTTCAACTTAGCCTAAAGATTCAAGATCACTAATTGAATTCATTGACGTAGTGGTACTAGATCCTAAATAAATAATGGAAGATGCCCTAAAGATACTAGCTAATGACTATGAATCAGATGAAGAAGAATCTCAAGATGAAGAGATAGAGAAAGAGAAGGGAAAATAAGTAGCATTGGACTTATTCCTTGTTGCTACCCCACCAAATAAAAAAGCTAAGATATCTTTAGTTTCATTACGAGGCAAGAAGCCTAAGTTGATCTTCCCTCATCCTTTAAGTGAGGCAAACCTTTTCAATGATGAAAACCCAATCCATGGTCTAACCATTCCTAAATGGTTTATATATGACAAGTTATAGAAGATTTATACCATGCACCATCCTTAGGCTATTACAAAATCTATCAACATCCATGTGTATGATGAACTCTAGCCATGAATTATAGATCTACAAAAGGATGAAGAAAATATAATGACTACCCCTAACAAATCAAGTGGGGCATAGATGGAAATTCTAGCTCTAAAGGTATTTGAATCTTCTATTTGTGTCAAGTTTGACCCAACCACAACTGGACTACAAATAGTCATTGAGAAGAAAGCCATGGTTGGGGGAGAATAATTAACTTTTTAAAAAGTGGAACCATTTGTTGTCTTGAATCCTATTGAAGGGTAGATATCAAGAGAAAAATATTTGAAAAAAATGTGATTAAATAAACTCAATCACAATCATCTCATTTGTAGGTTGCCATCAAAGCCTTGCAACAATAGGGGGAGAATCTGTAATATCAAAAGGAAAATTTAGAGAAGCAAGCTATATTGTTATTTTCTGATGTCATGATTAAGATGTTTGAAGCTTCCTTCTATGACATGTTTGACTCCTTAAAATCAACAAGGTTTAGACAAAATGTATTGATCCAACATGATGCAAAAAAAAAAGGCTTAGTCACCCAGTGGTAGAATTCAAAGAAAAAATAAAGGAAGTAGTCAATATCTTTTTATAAGATCAAATCCTTGGTTTCAAGACCATTAGCCTAGCTCACTTGAATACAACCATGGGATTGAGAATAGATTAGATCAAGGGTTTGATTACATGGTCCAAGATATTAGAAAGACTCCTTAGATATGATAAGGAGCTATTAGATATGATAGAATAATTCTTAAGGACCATGATTAGTAAACCAATAATGCTCAACCCCATAGGCCTCATAATAGATGAAAAATTCAAGCACAAGACCACCTTGGTCATGCAAGAAGTAAGGAGCAAAATTCGAGGCAAATATGGGGTAGATAATAGTAGGGTAATGTATATGATCCTAATAGTAGATGAAAGATTGATAAAGCAAGGAGAATTAAGGAGGACTTAGGAAGAAATGATAGGGACCTTGCAGACCTAGCTAATTAGGAAGATGAGCTTTTCCTGGAACTAGCGGTTAGTTTGAGGCTTATTGATGAGTAATATAATAAGCCAGTAGAGCTACTACAACAAAAATAGGGGACTTCATTAACACAAGGATCCCAAGGCAAAGTTAGTTCAGGATATTATTTTTGTAGAATATTTGTAATATTTTTAAAAATAAAATATTCTATTTGTAAATGAATATGAAACTTATAAACACATTACCTATAGGTCATTCCACTTGGAAAATTTTAGTGTAATGCAATATGTTTCATTATTGTAGAAACATTTTTGCAACTAACTCCCAAGAGTTGAGTTTCATGAATTTTTCATGATTTCATTTTTATTTTTTATAATTTTATACTAATTTCACCTTTATAATTCCCATATATACATTTATTAATTGATCATGTCAATCTCCACCACCTCTAAGTTAACTCAAATAAGCTCCTAGTTTGGCGTTAGTTAATATAAGTCACAACTTATTCTTCTTCCTTACAATTATTTCAATTTTATTTGAATTTTGAATCCAAAAATTACATTATATATTTAATATTACAATATTTCATAGATCCACAATCAACCTTCTATGATTTTTAAGAACTTAGCCTCAATTTGTAGTAATCTTTTGCTCATTTGCACAAGTTGGAGAAAAGGTCTCATGAGTGTGAAACCAGTCATTTGTTGTTCATGATCAATCACGCATAGTTAAACTATATTATTCCTCCTAATTTTGTTTATTCTTAAATTTTATTTTAATCCCCTCTTGATGAAGAGTTTTAAGGTCATCATTGAGTGACATATCAAGGATCTAGTTACTTGAGGATTCAACATTTTCCTCAACTAATTCTCTTTCACTTGATATCATCTTTAGTCATGTTGGAGGATTATTTTATTATGTATTTAATATACTAAATTATATTTTTCTATTATTTATTAGAATAATTTTTCATTTGAAATTGATTCACAAAAACTTTGAAAAAAATGTTTCTTCTTTATTTCCTTGCATTAAAAAGCTAGTTTCATCTTAATTTTATTCACACATTATAAATATTAAAGACTATTAGTGTTTACATTACATATATGATAGATATTTTAATTTTAAAATTATATAAAACCAATCAACACCATTTTATTTCAGTTTTCATAGCACAAATTCACATACAAAAACAAACACTAACAAACTTACAAAAAAACTAGAAAACCAAAATAAAGTTTACATAAAAAATTTGTTTGCTTATTTGTGCAGTAAAGAAAGTAATTAAAATTTAGAAATAATAATTTTATATTTTTATTAATATATTTACATATCATTTAGTTATATTTAAAATTAAAAAAAATACCAAATAACTAGCATACTAGCTTGTATAGATAAACTAGATCTTGAAAAGTTAGAGATTGTATTTGCACACATAAAATCTAAATTTTAGATCTAGTTTCAAATTTTTATAGTCAAGATTAAAATTTTAATTATGCTTTAATTTTAATTTTAATTTTAATTTAATTTTAAATATAAATAAATAAAAACATCCATTATAGTTCATGTAGGTGAAAGTTTGCATTCCCAAAAACAAAGGAAAAGTTAAAAATTAGTAGCTCTACTTTTAGTTGAATTTTTAGTATTAAATTATATTGCATTTATAAAATATCAAGAAAATAATAAAAAATATTAAATATGTTTCATTTATTTTATTTCCAAGCACTTTTATTTTATTAAGAAGTGTAGTTTTTTTCAATTTTCAAAGCCTTATCAAAAACTCAAAACAAGCATAACTCAAAATTCTTATCCAAATAAAAAAAGTCTAAAATTTGATTTCAACCTTTCAAAATAGAAATTAAATTTTCATAAACCAAATTAAAACAAGAAAAAACACTTAAAATTACTAACAAGGTTACCTCACTCTTAAATGATGCTTCTTGAACAAGCTAATTTCCATATAATAGGAGATTTCCCTGGAGTACATGTACTTGTGCCAAAAAATAACATGCAATGTGACATTAACTCAAAACTTATAGTAGAACCTTTCCATTCCACTCCCATCCAAAACCTTATCATTGAAAACCTTAACACTATTTACAAGTAAAAATACCCAATAAAATCCTCAATAGTGATACCCATTTGCATTATAGCATGCCAAGTCTACAACCTCCATACATCTAGATATGAGCCTCCTCCTTTCTATTCTTTATCTTCAATTCTAGCCTCATCATATCTCATTTTATTTATGGGTGAAATGGAATAGTCAGATCCAACCCAATAGATTCAACCAACTCTCAAGGTTTTTCAATTGACAACCTTTTTAATTTTCCTAAGCCTAGTAATCACCAAGAAATTTGTTATCTTGTCCTAATCTATTTTGAGGGTTATTATAACTCCATATATTCCTAGATCATTAGTTTAAATGAGTATTATCATGTAGGTGAAATTTTTTGGTATCATTATTAGCACCCTCTTCCAGCTGTCATTAAAGACATTGATTTTATACCTCAACCTAAGCAACTAGATATTCCATCCCTTCCCTTTCAAATCCTTCATTTTCATCATCCTAACCAATTGAATCATTATACTACTCATCCAATTATATTTACAGTGGTTGTCTTATCAAGCCTTGAGAAGTCATGTACACAAAGTATAAGTATATTCATTATACTAGTAATACTAAACATAACTTTTTAATTATTCTAGTATTAAAGCTACTAAGATACTAAATATATTTCATTATCTCAGCTATTTCATTATCTCAACCATTAAATCTATGAATATTCTAAATATATAGTAAAACAATACATTACATAGATTAAATACCTAATAAAAGCACCTACAAAAATGATAGTGAAAAATGGGATCAATGCTTCCACCACTAATGCCATAGTTCACCTAAGTTTAATGAATAAAATAATGTTTTTTGGCCTTCAAAAGGGAGAGAGAAAAACTGAGAGAAAATAATGGAAAGAGAAAAATATAAACTTAACCCTAATTTTGAATCATGTGGGAATTTTTAATTCTATAATAATTCAAAAGTTTAATGAAGTAAAAGTATCATCATGGAACTTTGGAAATGATGGTAATGATTTAGAAATAATAGGCTCTTGCATAATAAGTGGAGTTTCATCCACATTTTTTGAGGTTGTAACATAAGAAAATTGTCTCTAAATAGGGATTTACTAAAATACTAAATATATTTCATTATCTTGGACATTTCATTGCCTTGGCCATTAAATCTATTGAGATACTAAATATACAGTAAAAAAATACATTTCATAGATTAAATACTTGATTAGAAGCATCTACAGAAATAACAGTGAAAAATGGGGTCAATGCTTCCACCACTAACACCATAGTTCACCTAAGTTTAGTGAATAAAATAATGTTTTTCAGCCTTTAAAAGGGAGAGATAAAAACTAAGAGAAAATAATGGAAAGAGAAAAACATAAACTTAACCCTAATTTCAAAATGTGTGGGAATTATTAATTCTATAATAATTTAAAAGTTTATAGAAATAAAAGTATCATCATGGAACTTTAGAAATGATGGTAATGATTTAGAAATAATAAGCTCTTGCATAATAAGTGGAGTTTCATCCACATTTTTTAAAGATGTAACATAAACAAAATGTCTAATAGGGATTTGACTCCTTAATTTTTAGCCCCCACCTTAGGAATACCTTCGAGATAATTTAATTCACTAATTCAAATACCTATGAGGGCGAGTCACATTTCTTAAACTTACAAACTAATATTTGAAGATGAATTTGAGCCCAAAATGGTAATTAAAATAAGTGACACAAAATCATACCCAATAACTCAAATACCTCTTGGAAAAGGATTTTGTGTGATTATCTAAATTATGGTTATGTGAGGGCATAAGAAGTCTACCTTAGAACACTTAAGTCTCTATATAGTATTTCTATATATAGACTTTTCATTTATATATTGTATCTAAATGTAGATTTGTATAATTTAGGGAATTTCATTATAATAAAATAGAAACAGGCTCGTTACAATAAATTACACGTAATGGGTCTCCTACCATGGATTTTGGATCACATTCAGGGGTTCATTAAAATTAGAAAATATTCAATAATCCACTGCAAGACCATAGTATAATGAAAATTATAAAAGTTCATATATGGAAATAAAAGTAAAATTATCATCATGGAACTTTAGAACCAACGGTAATGATTCATAAATAATTAATATTAGGATCTTGCATAATAAGTGGAGTTTCATCCACATTTAATGAAGATATAACATTATTAATTGTTAGGAGAAACAAGTGGTGATGGTGTAATAGTAGGCATGTATATTGAAATAGATGGTATCTTTTGAACATATATGTCCACTTCAAATTTTTATCATATTTCTAAACTTGAAATTATTCTTGGTCACTTCTAATTTTTTTAGCGCCATTGTAACAAAAATAATTTCTCCATTGCAATCACCAAAACAAAAACTAATCACCAACAACTGTGCTCCTTATCTAACTAATATAGATGCCCTTTATCCAAACCAAGGGAGTTGTAATTTTGATGTAGAGAGTGTGCTAATGATTTATAAATAATAGGATCTTGCATAATAAGTGGATTTTCATCCAATTTTTTTGAAGATGTAACATTAGAAAATTATCTAATATGGATTTGAATCCTTAATTTTTAGTCCCCTTCCAAGAATACCTTTAAGATAATTTAATTCACCAATTAAAATACCTATGAGGATGAGTCACCTTTCCTGAACTTAAAAATTAATATTTGGAGATGAATTCAACCATAAAATAGCAATTAAAATAAGTGACACAAAATCATACCTAGTAAGTCAAATACCTCTTGGGAAAGGATTTTGTGTGCTTATCTAAATTATGGTTATGTGAGGGTATAAGCAGCTATCCCAAAACACTTTAATAATTCTATATATAGTATTTCTATATATATACTTTCCATTTATATATTATATCTAAATGTAGATTTGTATAATTTAAGAAATTTCATTTCAATAAAATAACAACAAAATGGTCATAACAAATTACACTTGATGGGTCTCCCACCATGGGTTTCGGATCACATCTAGGGGCCATCAAAATTAGAAAATGTTCAATGATTTGCTATAAGACCATAGTACAATGAAAATTATAGAAGTTCAAATATGGAAATAGAAGTCAAATTATCATCATGGAACATTAAAACTGATGGTAATGATATATAAATAATTAATATTAGACTCTTGCATAATAAGTTGAGGTTCATCCACATTTTTTGAAGATGTAACATTATTAATTATTAGAAGAAACAAGTGGTGGTGGTATAATAGTAGGCATGCACATTGGAATAGATGGTGTCTTTTGAACATAAATGTCCACTTAATATTTTTATCATATATTTAAACATGAAATTCTTCTTGGTCGCTTCTAAATTTTTTAATACCACTATACCAAAAGAAATTTCTCCATTACAATCATCAAGACCAAACCTGATCACCCAATATTGTGCTCCTTATTCAGTGAATACAAATGCCCTTGATCGAAACCAAGAGAGTTAAAATTTTGATGTAGAGATTAGGATAATGATTTATAAATAATAGGCTCTTACATAATAAGTGGAGTTTGATCCACAATTTTTGAAGATGTAACATAAGAAAATTGTCTAATAGGGATTTGACTCAATTTTTAGCCCTCCTAGAAATACCTTTGAGATAATTTAATTCACCAATTCAAATATCTATGAGGGTGAGTTACCTTTCTTGAACTTACAAACTAATATTTGGAGATGAATTCGACCCAAAATGGTAATTAAAATAAGTGACACAAAATCATACCTAGTAACTTAAAGAATTCTTGGGAATGGATTTTGTGTGCTTATCTAAATTATGGTTATGTGAGGCCATAATTAGTCTACCTTAGAACACTTAAGTATATATATAACATTTTTATGTATAGATTTTTTTTTTATAGATTGTATCTAAATGTAGATCAATATAATTTAGGGAATTTCACTCCAATAAAATAGCAATGAACTTTTTGCAACAAACTAAACTTGATGGGTCTCCTACCATGGGTTTTGGATCACATCTAGGGGATCATCAAAATTAGAAAATGTTCAATAATCAGATACAAAACCATAGTATAATGAAATTATAGAAGTTCAAATATGGAAATAGAAGTAAAATTATTATCATCATGGAAATTTAGAACTAATGGTAATGATTTAGAAATAATTATTAGGCTCTTGCATAATAAGTGGAGTTTCATCAACACTTTTTGAAGATGTAACATTATTAAATATTAGGATAAACAAGTGGTGGTGGTCTAATAGTAGGCATGTACATTGGAATAAATGGTGTCTTTCGAACATATATGTCTACTTCAAATTTTTATCATATTTCTAAACCTAAAATTCTTCTTGGTTGCTTCTAATTTTTTTAACACCATTGTAACAAAAGTAATATTTTCATTGTAGTCACCAAGATAAAACCTCATCACCCATAACTAAGCTTCTTATCTAGCAAATACAAATGCCCCCTAATTGAAACCAAGGGAATTATAATTTTTACGTAGAGATTGTGTTAATGATTTATAAATAATAAACTATTTTATAATAAGTGGAGTTTCATCCACATTTTTTGAAGATGTAACATAAGCAAATTGTCTTATAGGGATTTGACTCCTTAATTTTTAGCCCCCCTAGGAATACTTTTATAATAATATTCATCAAATTTAAATAACTGTGAGGGCGAGTCACCTTTATTGAACTTACAAACTAATATTTGGAGATGAATTTGACACCACAATTGTATTTAAAATAAGTGACACAAAATCATACCTAGTAACTCAAAGACCTATTGGAAAAAGATTTTGTGTGCTTATCTAAAGTATGGTTATGTGAGGACATAAGCAGTCTATCTCAGAACACTTTAGTAAGTCTATATATATTATTTTTATATATAGACTTTATATTTATATATTGTATTTAAATGTAGATTTGTATAATTTAGGTAATTTCATTCCAATAAAATAGCAACTGATTGGTCGCAACAAATTAGACTTGATGAATCTCCTACCATGGGTTTTGGATCACATCTAGGGGATCATCAGAATTAGAAAATGTTCAATAATCCACTAAAATACCATAGTATAATGAAAATTATAGAAATTAAAATATGGAAATAGAAGTAAAATTATCATCATGAAACTTTGGAACCAATGGTAATGATTTAAAAATAATTAATATTAGGCTCTTGCATAATAAGTGGAGTTTCATCTACATTTTTTGAAGATGTAACATTATTTAAATTATTATGAGAAATAAGTAATGGTGGTAAAATACTAGGCATGCACATTGGAATAGACAGTGTCTTTTGAACACATATGTCCAAAAAAAATCTTTATCATATTTCTAAACCCAAAATTCTTCTTGGTCACTTCTAAATGTTTTAGTGCCATTATAAAAAAATCAATTTGTCCATTGAAATCACCAAAACAAAACCTGAACACCCATAACTGTGCTCTTTATCTAGTGAATATAGATGCCCTCGATCGAAACCAAGGGAGTTGCAATTTTGACATAGAGATTATGTTAATGATTTAGAAATAATAGGCTCTTGCATAATAAGTAGAGTTTCATCCACATTTTTTGAAGATGTAACATAATAAAATTATCTAATAAGGATTTGTCTCCTTAATTTTTAGCCCCCCCAGAATACCTTTGAGATCATTTAATTCTCCAATTTAAATACCTGTGAGGGTGAGTCACCTTTCTTGAACTTACAAACTAATATGTGGAGATGAATTTGACCCCAAAATGGTAATTAAAATAAGTGACACAAAATCATACCCAATAACTCAAAGACCACTTGGGAAAGGATTTTGTGTGCTTATCTAAATTATGGTTATGTGAGTTCATAACCAGTCTACTTTAAAACACTTTAATAAGCCTATATATATATATATATATATATATATATATATATATATATATAAACTTTCCATTTATAGATTGTATCTAAATGTAGATTTGTATAATTTAGGAAATTTCATTCCAATAAAATACAATAGACTCATTATAACAAATTACACTTGATGGGTCTCCTACCATGGGTTTTGGATCACATCTAGGGGATCATCAAAATTAGAAAATGTTTAATAATCCACTACAAGACAATAGTACAATGAAAATTATAGAAGTTCAAATATGGAAATAGAAGTAAAATTATCCTCATGAAACTTTGGAACCGATGGTAATGATTTAAAAATAATTAATATTAGGATCTAGCATAATAAGTGGGGTTTCATCCACATTATTTAAATATGTAACATCCTTAATTATTAGGAGAAACAAGTGGTGGTGGTATAATAGTAGGCATGCACATTGGAATAGATGGTGTCTTTAGAACATATATGTCCACTTCAAATTTTTATCATATTTTTAAACCCAAAATTCTTCTTGGTCACTTCTAATTTTTTTAGCACCATTATAATAAAAGCAATTTATCTATTGCAATCACCAAGACAAAACATGATCACCCACGATTAATCTTCTTGTCTAGTTAATACAAATGCCCCCTGATTGAAACCAATAGAGTTACAATTTTGACATAGATATTATGATAAGAGGATATATCTTTACATAAATAATGCAAGTCATCGTAGACTTAAGCATTGCATGGTGATTCATATCCTAATAGGTTTGCACCCACAATTATTTTATATGAACTTATTTTGACCTTGTCATGGGTTTGGACTAACTAGTAAGTTTAGTTATAGATTTACACTCTTTCACTTCACATAAACCCTCCTACACCACCCCCCCTGCACACACACACACACACAAATTATATTAGTTATTAAATAAATATAATTGGCATATAATATATATCATAATTTTTATATATGTATGCTTGACATATTAGGTTAAGAATATTTAGAAGTGACAATCCAACATAATTGACGGGTTGGATTCTCAATTAATTATCAAGGACATTGACACACATGATACAAAGTTATTAGAAGAAGTGAATAAAGGTCTGTAGGCTTGTATATGTATGTAGTTAGATTGTATGTTAATTTTTAAAATCTATCAATAAAGGGAAGGATATTGTGCATTCAAGGAATTTAGAGATCTCATGAAGAATGACATGATTCACATGAGAGGTAAGAGACTTAGTAGAATGAATATAAGATAAAGCTATTTATTATACATTTGATGAAAGATTTTCACCATTACTAGCTTCTCACAGTAGAGAAAAATAATACAATCATTTACAATCATGCACATAGGTATGATCTTATGTATGGGTCTATAGTAATAGGTCGAAGGAATATTTATCTAATTTTTTTTATCTTAATGTAATTATATTGACTCTTTTACAAAGTTCAAACCTATGGATATTGTGGTTGTATTTTAACATAAAACTTCATTCTAATCTTAGACATTGTGGTAATTTTATTCCAAGGAGGCACATTCCATGAACAAATAATAAATCTAAATCAAGATTCAATTTTCCAAACAAATCTTGGAGTGTAGGAAATGACTCATTTTGTCTATGTAAGAAGTCGATACCCAAATAAGCCTTGTATAAACCAACAAAAAAAATTATATTACTTTAAGACACTTGTCCTACACATCATTTGATCTCTGTACTAAGCTCCCATGATGGTCACCCCCATGGAGCTCCATATTCAATATTTCACATATCATTCAATCAATTATACCAGGCTTACATGGACCATAGATCTCAGGAACGTGCTTGAGCTTTAACTCTTTGGTAAGGGTTTGACTTTTCAATACTTGTCATGTACTTTCAATTTGATGTGACTACCCCTAAGGTACATTTGTTTTCAAAAATAGGTTGGTTGAGTTTCTACTTCATTTAACATTATGAGGTCAAAAATGTGATCACAAGTATAGATTTATAAATCTACAACACTTCACCATGTACACAACAGATGAGGTAGATTACTTTAAAGAGAAAATATATCAAACATTAATGTTTAGGAGGAATTAAATTAATATTTACAATCATGTATCATGAAGTTGAAATCATGTATCACAAACATTAAATTTGATGTTGTAGATGACACTTAACATGAGATAATTGGTAGTAAAGCATATGGATAATAAATTAATTTCAAGTAATGTGAATGATTAATTTTTTAGTCCTTTGAACTTGGTTATAAGAAGTCTATGAAATGTTCAATTACATACAAATTATACAAAGGAATCGAGTCCGTTCTACTTTATAAAATGACCATCAAATTTTAGTTAACCATCAGTGCTTTTAAACTGCAATTTAAATTAGTGATACACAATTCTTCTATTGAACAAATTTAAATTAAGCTAAATCACTAATGAATATCTATCTTGATGAGTTTATTTCTCCACTCAAATCTTTTAGTTTATTTCTCTAGTTTATTAAGACTAGTAACTTCAATTTTGAAGTATAACTATGAGATATTTTTTTGGTGTTTATGACTTTAGGTACCACTAAGTGAGTTGGAGATGTGTTCATCGGTTTCTATGGATAAGACTGGTTGGTGTTTTTTACTGATGTATATCGTGGCCTTATTGGCAATTTTTTTAATGCATAGTTACTAAGATGCATGTATTTATGCACCTGTAGTCAAATGTAGTTTTTATAATATAATGTTAGAAACTCTTTATTTCATCTAATATGAATTCCTTATTTCTAAATATAGTTTTGTATCCAATCATATTTTAATTAATTTATTTTTAATTTTTTTTAAAAGTAAAATACTCATAATTTTTATAAGCAACATATATTGCATAAATTTTTAAATAATGTATGATTAAAAATTAGGAAAAATAATCCTATAATTTCTCAACAGCACACCCTCAAAAATAATCAACAATCACCTAGTATGGGACCCCTACTTTACTATGGGTGAATTTGATTAAATGGTAACATGTCAAACTGGCAGATGAGAATCTTATAGAGAGATGTAATTCCTAGAGTATGATAATGTCAAATTGTTAGTAGTTACTTTGAGATATAAAAAAGAAAAAAATATCATTATTCAATAATCTAAAAACCAATGTCACATCTAATGTAAGTTAAACATTTCCCAGTCCACTACTACCACCATTCATTAATGAGAAAGAATTTTTGGGACTAATGATGAATGGTTATGATGTCCCACATTCTAAAAGCAATGAGGTTCCTTCATATTTTTTGAGGAAAATTTAATGCAAGTTTAATATCTTGAATGAAATTCTATATTAATTTTAGTATTAAGAGTTTTTAGGGCTAATAAAAAGGCTTTTGAAAGGATAGGTTGTGTGCATATCATGTTCCTAATCAACCTATGAGAATATCTATCAAATAACCACTTTAGACTAAAACAATCCCTTCTACACTGAAGGACGTTATAGAGATTGATAGTTTACATGCACTTAATGCACTTACTAACACCCTCTTGTAACATATTGATACTTATGAGAGTGGACATGGAGATGGTCCAACTAACATTACTACTTGACCAAACTAATATAGATCATCTGGTGCTCTATGCACTAAAAATTAAATTAGATGAGGGGAAGGATTTGATGTAAACCAGTTATGGTGGTGTTTCTAATTAGATAAATGATATGGTTTTGACCTATGTTGCAAGAAACATGATGGCTAACTATATGGGGCATGTTCAAAGTTAAATAGTTAAAAGAACTTAGAGTAATCATGGAAATGACAAGTTTCAAAACTGTGGGCCATAAATTAAATCTTGAGCATCTTCCTAGAGATCAATGGTACATGGCTAAGCATACACATTTTGATCAATGGTACACAAATCAAAGGACATAATCCATTAGATCAACATTGAACAAATTGCATTCATCTAGTTAAAGAAGAACCAATGACATGAGATGAAGGTGGAATTTTTAACAAAGCTAGAATAAACATAATAGTGACAAGTGTCATAATCATGATGAATATCACAAGACAACCAATGGCATTCAATCCCTCAGATTGAGATCAATGGCCCACATTGATCCATGCAAGGAAATTTGATAGTGAAAGGTGAAGAGGATTTTTTAAAAGGGAAACTGTCACTTTTAAATATTAATGAACTAGATGCCATGAAGATGACATGATGACACCACATAAGCAAGACATGATAGATTTGAAGATTTTGTGGACCTGCAAAAGGCAAAGTTATAAAAGCTCGATCCAAACAAAATATAAGGCGTGAAACTCATAATTTGGAATCGTTTCCACCATTAGAGCTCTCTATAAACCTTCAAAAAAGCACTAACAAGTATGATATCCCTAATTATACCCTATGATCATTGTAATCAAGCCAAGTAGAGTTAGATTGTTTTCTGTGCAAAGATAATTCAATTTGGGAGCCAAATTGAAGTCCACTAGTGGGCAATTTGATGAAATTTATAGCCATGGCATCTTGAAGAGGTGTTTCCAAGGAGGATGTACAGCTTTACTTGACCTCAGATTACATTATATAATATATATTTTTAGTATATATTTTTAATAAATATTATATAAAATAATATATATAAATATCATTTTAATATATTAAATATCACTTTCCTTCAATTTGACTTCACTACTCTCGAGGTGAATTTACATTCAAAAATAGGTGGGAGTCCCCAACAAATTTGAAATTTAAATTTAAAAATGGTGTCTATATAATTTTCATGAATTTTAAGAGGAACAAAAACCATCGAACATAACTGACCAGATATTTTCCTATTTCTACATATTCTTAGTTTTTTTTAACATACATTGTAGAGCACTGATATATCAAAATAGAGTAGGTTGTAGAATGTCTAAATCATTGACCATATTTATTACTATCATTTTTTTAGATCCTTATTTTTAGTTATTTAATCTTAATAGTGTTTAATATATATTTTTTACTCTATCTAAAATGTGTGATTTATTTATGTTGACTTGGCCCTTTTATTAATTGTTTAGCACTTTATGTTATGAAATTACTAAGATTCAGATTATTATAATATTTTTGGCCCTACTAGAGCACACCCAGTTGTGATGTTTGTGAGCCTTCTACTGAAGGAGTGTGTACATGACTATTGTTTGGGTAAATAGGGGTTTTAAATTGAAACACTAAAATTTTATAAAATAATACAATAAATATAATTCCAAATACTATGCTTGTATCTACTTCAATCAATTTTTAATAAAAATATTACAATTTTTAAGAATGTGTGTCAAGCTCAGGAAGGCCCTGGGTTGGCCTGGGCAATAGTGAGCCCTATTGTAAAGCTTGGTATAAAAGGAAAAGAGGTCAGAGGAGTCAAGTGGGTGTATAAGACAAAAATGGGTAGAATCCAAGTCCAACTATAATTCAATATGGGTGGACTCCTTGTTTGGTTTAAATTCTATGAAAAATAGTCACTCAATAATTACTTTGTACCTTTTTTGATCATTTTCATCATCTGGTGAAAACTAACCAATTGTGTAGATTTAGCCAATAAACCATGTAGTTCAAATGTCCTTCCTTATAAATGAATGAGCATGAATAGTTACTCAAAATTCATCTCAATTGTGCATAAAGTGGTGAGCCATTACAATCCAAAAAAATGTTAGCCCCATCCATGATAATAGAAAACATAATATAATATAAAATGATGGCTGAAATAATGAAACAATAGAGATTACGAGGGTTGTTTAGTGCTTAATTTCTATTGATTATTATTTATTTATTACTTATTATGTGCGTAAAAATAATAGGGACCCAAATGATGAATGTTAGGATGATTCAATATGACATTTTTAAATAATTGTAAACAAATAATGTTAATAACTAATATATTTAATAGTTTCAAATTTAAAAAATTACAAATAATCACCGAGACCAAGCAAAAGAACCAACTTATAACCTAACAAGGACCCATTAATGTCTAAATGCTCTTTCCACTTGGAATATGGGGAGATTAATGACCAAATAATTTAAATAGAGTAATTATATCATTGATTAGTAATTAAATATATATGTTTAATGTGTGAGATTAAATTAGATATGTTGATATTTGCTTGACATGATTTACATGTTCATAAAAATTAATAATTTAGGATAATTAATATATTTTATGTTCCCATTGGATGTCAAAATCCTATTTGAGTAGTCTCATTGGTTGAAAAAATATCAAATAGTCACATCATAAAAAATAAATCCTTGTTTAAGTACTCTCGAAGCATGTAAAAATAATGTGAGATTAATATGGTGTTATTTTAGAAATTACTCTTGTGCTTAGGTCAACGTCAAGATCGTGTTAAATTAATGTGATACAGATTAAAATGGTGACATTCAAATGATTCATACTGTGCCAAGGTGTCAATGATGGTACGTTTTAGAATTTAATAAAGGGTTCATTCTCGACTGGAATGTCATCATTTAGGAGTGACCTATTTTTTGACATATAAATAGACTATAGACTATTTAACATGTTTTGACATTAGTTTTATTATCAAATTGTAAAAACCAAAATTTCAAATAAAATGACAGTCAAGTTTGAACTAAATTTGGCTTATTCAAGGATCGATATCAAAATACATGTGAAGATCACCCTACCATAATGGTAGGGTTATTTTGGATGCAATGAACCTTTAATCCATGATATTAATGGTTATTCTATTATTTCAATAGATTTTATTTTATGTTCAGTAATTACTCTTTTAGGAAGTATTATTTTTCACACACAAAAGAGTATTAATTTTAGGGAAATTGTGATAATGGTCATGACATCATTGTCAAGCTAGAGATTTTTCTATTGTAAAATTGAATGCTAAAAATTTTGATGATGAAAATCATATTTTGAAGCCTAGCATGGAAAATTTGAAGCCTATCATAGAAAATTTGAAGCCCAGAATGGAAAATTTGAAGCTTGACATGGAAAATTTGAAGCATGGAAAAATTCTATCACTATGAGTCTTATGAATAACTATAGCTATACAAGTTTATGTATTGTAAATAGGTTTTAATATTATTTTAGGTGAATTTAATATATGAAAATTCTATGTTTTAATGCTATAACTCTACCCTCCCCTATTTCATCTATTCTTGCATATTTATTTAGAGCATTTCCAACACTATTTTTTGGTCTAGACTATCCCCATAAGGAGCCAAGTGAGTACATAAGACAAAAATGGGTAGACTCCACCAATTGTAATGTAATATGGGTAGATTCCTTATTTGGTTTAAATTCTAATAAAAATAGTCACATATTAATTAATTTGCACATTTTTTGATCATCTTAATCATCTAGTGAAAATTAACCAGTTACATAGATTTAGCCAATAAACCATGCAGTTCAAATGTCATTCATTTTAAATAAATGAACATGAATAGTTACTCAAACTTCATCTCAATTATGCATAAAGTGTTGAGCCATTGCAATCCAAAAAAAATGTTATCCCCATTCATGATAATAGAAAACATAAGATAATATAATATATTGTCTCCCATAGCTTTATACTATGGAATTTACTAGAACAATTGACTATACCCCTGCATGTAATTAAGATTTGAAATTTTAGAGATGGGTAAATGAAATAGTTTAATTGAGTAGCCAAATTATTTTTGATGAATTTATGTGTACTCCTAGAGTAAATAAATATAGTCAAATTCTATTTCTTGAGGAAATTGACCACCTTAATATTTGGAGGCGTAATAATAACTAAAAGTGCAGGATAGGAAATAGTAGGTTGCAAATATTTAGATTCATTCTTAGGTCCTTCTAGACTATTGATGTGTGTATACGTCAAGGATGTAATACAAACAATAGAATAACATTTCTCATATTATAGGGATAATAGGAATATGGTAGTGACACAATCTACCTAAATTTATTATGATGTAAATTGCTTTGTATTTATCAATATAATCCCAAACTCTTAAATAAAAAATGGATATACACAATGAGAAATAATCTAAAGTGATTCATGTTTAAAATTTTCAAAAGGAGGGAGTAAGGTAGATCAAAAAAAAAAAAGTTCCCATGCAACAACAAAGACTAATAGATCTCCTTTGATTTCTGTTAGTAACCTAGATATCACCAAGTCAAAATCAGATTACTTAGATCTAATTCATATTTGGACTAACATTGAAATGATCTAAGGTTGTGGGATACATGTATCTATTGATTTTGGCATTCTATTTTATTATAATTCAAATTTATAACTAATTTACCTTTGATTTTCCATTATTTTTTATTTAAATCTAAATTTTGTCACTTTTTGACACATGACACATTATGATTAATCTTGAGGGCTCTGGTAATGTAGCTTAGTGTATTGATTTTTTTATACTATGCCACATAGAATCTTTCTATTTGTGTTGAAATATTGGGTGGGGCCTTGTAATTTTGGTTGGTTGTGGGAGTGATATGCATCGTTCTCACAGGCAATCAGAGCTGGCATTAGGGTTCTTTCAAAATAAAAAAGTACCATGGTTATATCAAATCCCTTATAAGGACCTTTACAATCAACATGGAAGGTATTCCAAGGTACCTCGAGGTATCCCCTAGGAGATACATTGAAATAATCTTCTAATAATGTGTAGTTCAAGGTATCTCCTAGGAAAGAGAATTCCAATAGTGTGCATTAGTGTTCTTGCTAAATAAAAAGTTATCATGGTTATATCTAATCCCTTATAAGGAAATTTGTAATTAACATGTAATTTATTCTAAGGCCCATTTAATTATCTATTAAGAGATACCTTGAAATAAAATTCCAATCATGTGCATGTTCAATGTATCTCTTAGGAGATATCTCAAAAGAAAATTCTAATAGTGTGCATGAGTGTTCTTGCCAAATAAAAAGGTATCACAATTATATATAATCCATTGAAAGGACCTTTGTATTAAATATAGAAGGTATTATAATTAATTTTGAGGTATCTCCTAGGAGATACCTTGAAATAAAATTCCAATCATGTGCATGTCCAAGGTATCTCCTAGAAGATATCTCGAAATAACATTCCAATAGTGTGCATGAGTGTTCTTGCCAATTAAAAAGTTGTCATAGTTATATCTAATCCCTTAAAAGGACCTTTATAATAAACATGTAATGTATTCAAAGTACCTTTAAGGTATATCCTATGAGATACCTTGAAATAAAATTACAATCATGTGTAGGTTCAAGGTATGTCCTAGGAGATATCTTGAGAGAAAATTCCAATAGTGTGCATCAGTATTCTTGCCAAATAAAAAGTTATCATGGTTATATCTAATCCCTTGAAAGGACATTTGAAATAAAAAAGGAAGGTATTATAAGTCCCTCCGAGTTATTTTATAGGAGATAAATTTAAATAAAATTCCAATCATGCTCCTATTTAAGGTATCTCCTAAGAGATATCTCGAAAGAAAATTTCAATAATGTGCATCAATATTCTTGCCAAATAAAAATTTGACATGGTTATATATAATCCCTTGCAAGGAAATTTAAAATAAACATGGAAGTTATTCCAAGTCCCTTTGAGATATCTCTTAGGAGATACCTTGAAATAAAATTTCAATTGTGTGCATGTTCAAGGTATCACCTAGGAGATATCTCGAAAGAAAATTCTAATAGTGTGCATTAGTGTTCTTGCCAAATAAAAAATTGTCATGGTTATAGCTAATCCCTTTCAAGTAACTTTATAATTAATATGGAATGTATTCTAAATTCCTTTAAGGTATCTCCTAGGAGATACCTTGAAATAAAATTCAAATCATTTGCATGTTTAAGGTATCTCCTAAAAGATATCTTGAATGAAAATTCTAATAGTGTGCATTAGTGTTCTTGCCAATTAAAAAGTTGTCATGGTTATATCTAATCCATTACAAGGACCTTTGAAATGAAATGTAAGGTATTCCAAGGATATTTTAGGTATACCCTAGGAGATAACTTGAATCAAAATTTCAATCATGTGCATGTTCAAGGTATCTCCTAGGAGATATCTTGAAAGAAGATTCCAATAGTGTGCATAAATGTTTATGCAAAATAAAAAGTTGTCATGGTTATATCTAATAAATTTTAAGGACATTTTAAATCAACATGGAATGTATTCCAATTCCCTTTGAGGTATCTCCTAGGAGATACATTGAAATAAAATTCCAATCGTGTGAATGTTCAAGGTATCTCCTAGGAGACATCTCAAAAGAAAATTCCAATAGTGTGCATTAGTGTTCTTGCCAAATAAAAAGTTGTCATGGTTGTATATAATCTCTTGTAAGAAAATTTATAATAAACATTGAAGTTATTATAAATCCCTTCAAGGTATCTCCTAGGATATACCTTAAACAAAAATTCCAATCGTGTGTATGTTCAAGGTATCTCCTAAGAGATATCCTAGGAAAGAAAATTTGAATAGTGTGGATCACTATTCTTTCCAAATAAAAAGTTGTCATGGTTATATATAATCCCTTTCAAGGACATTTTCAATAATAATGGAATGTATTCCAAGACCTTCAAGGTGTTCCTTAGGAGATACCTTCAAATAAAATTTCAATCGTGTGCATGTTCAAGGTATCTCTTAGGATATATCTTGATAGAAAATTCCAATAGTATGCATGAGTGTTCTTCTGCAATAAAATACTTTTGCAAATTATATAAAAAGATTGGTATCAGAGCCATATTTCAGATCAAGAAAGAATCAGTTTCGAGTTTACACTGTAAGTTGTGATTATTTTCCTATTTCGTGGATTAGATCTTTTGAGTTCTCTGCTCTGAAAATTTCTTTGGGAAGTTATTGCATCGAGTCACAGGCCGTTCACCCATATTGTCATAGGACGTTTTTATCTCTGCAAATCTTTTTCCCTGACCAGAAATTTCTCGCACTCCAGAACCCAAATCTCCCCACAATGGAATTTGGAAAAGTACCATCCACATCTACCGTAGAACTTGTCAATGAGTCTGAACTTGAAGGTATGTATGAGTTACCTCCTTTTATCCCAGATCAAATATCAGCTTGTCCAGACATTGAAGTCACAGAAACAGATCTTGAAAAAGAAACCAGTATGTTCAAGCCTCTGGCTCTTAAGGCTTCTAGTGTGTATAAACAATCCGAGTTAGTTAAGTCTAAGTTTCTATATACTTCTACTTACCTTTCATTTGTTAAACCCAGGATTAAGTCTATTGAGCTTACCCTTTGTTATCAGCCTAAAAAGACTTACCAGACAAATTTGCTCCCTCTATTGCCAGAAAAGGAAATCATGTATATCAGGTCGCATGGAGATGTAAAGTTTGTCCATTTTGGTTTGATCAGAGTATATATAAAACCCTTGATTCCTGCTAATATAAAACCAGTATTATATTTAGCCCTGTGTGATCGTCGCCAAGTTAGCTTCAAACATTCATGTCAATTATCTAGCCTTGGTCGACTCAATGATGATTTATGTAGAGATGTATTGTCCATCAAAGACACTGTCACTAACATTCAAAAGAAGATAGATTCTATTGATTCAAAACTTGACTGCCTAGATGATAGTCTTAGTTGGCTCTCTAAAGAAGACCAAAAGGCTGAGTCCTCCTCAAGACCTCTTTGTTCAGTATCTTTTGGCCCTTCTTTTAAAACAGTCAAGAAATCCCCAAGCCATTCTCTTATGCAATGCACCCATGTGCATTTACAACCTTGGTATCTTAATATCGATGACCTGTTGAATCCTTTAGACGAAATTGCTGCCTGATGTAATACCATGCGAGTCCTTACAATACAGGCCCATCTTGACCAAGTTGGCACTTCATGTTTTGCAGTCAAATTTTTATGGGGAATCACTAACCTCTGGTGGGATGCTATCCCAGAAGCACAGCAATTTGCTCGTGTTCATAACCAGCCAGATTCTTTAAATGCTTTGTACAGATTACTAATTGATGAGTTTGCTCCTCCTGTCGATAATCGACAGCTTGAGTCTAAAAAGTGGTTGATGAAAATGGAACTGTGTGATTCAAAGCAATTTGAAGCTTTTGAAAAACAATTCAGGAAGCTTGCATATGAAATTCGTTGCTCTACTTCTACTGAAGTTAAGCTAAAATTCTTACATGCCATGCCTTATAATCTGATTGATCGAGTCCTCTCATATATTGACCTGAAAGGTCTTTCTATTGAAGAACTTGCTCTATCAGATATCATTGATTTTATGCAGTAGAATATTATGACTTTAGTCTCTGAGACTAAATCCATCCAAAAGCTCAGCAAGCACCAAGCCGCTAATATTGCTCCAATATTCCCTGAAACAGCCCCCTTCGGCTGTAGACCTTATGTATAACCACGTCGCCATCAGAAGCAGCGTCGCTAGCGTCTGTCTTATAAGCATCGCTCCTTCCCTAAGAAGCATTCCTATGCACCTCCTCACCATTTCCTCAAGAAACGTCATACTGCTTGTCCTGCTTCCAACAAACCCATTTGCTATATTTGTCGTAAGCTTGGCCATATTGCTCCTAACTGCTCTTGTAAAAATCCTGCAGTTAAAGATGTTTTCTCATCCAACGCAGTAGCGTGGTGGGATATTATAGATGCAGATGAAGATCTTTATCTTCAAGAAGATATTTATGAACCAGTTCTCGAAGATCTTCCAGATGACACATCCGATGATGACCAAGATGCAACAGAGCTAGAATCTCTCGCCGATGATCTTGAACAACCAATGTCAAACATGCAGCGAGGATCACGTCCCTACAGGCCCAAAGGCTCTACTCCTTCTTATGAAGCATATGGACCCTGGTCAAGAGCTCATCATGAAGTACTAGAACGACCAGAAAAGCCTAAAGGAAGAGGCATTTCAAGAGGAGAATCATCTAGAGGGAGACAACCCTCTCAGCCGAAACAACCACCAACAATGCATAGACCACAGCATCCTCCTGTGCATTATCCAAGCCAATTCAAGCCAAGTGACTCCTGGATCAAAAACAAATTCATCAGCAGAGAGCCACCAAAAGAAATTAGAGAACCCATTTGGGAACAAATCATGCCTGCAGAAGAACATGTACTTGCAGCAGACCCACGATGGGACGATGGCTATGAAGAAAAGGATGAAGTCGACAGTATCTTTTACTCTGACCAAGATTACTACCCTGGTGAATGCAGTAATCAAGAAGAAGAAGAAGCAGAAGCAGATCCAGAACCTGAAGAAGATGTCTACACAGAGCCAATTATTGTACAAGACCTAGGAAGACAAAAGCTGGTATGTACTAGCATTCCTTCACTGGAATTACCACAGCCTGCCTATTTGAACCATTTAATCAATGGTAGATTTGCTCAATTCTTTACTTTAGAAATCAATGGCAGATATGTTGATGCACAAGTAGACACAGGTGCTTCTTTATCCTTTGCTAAACCACAACTCATTAGTGATTGGGAGACACTAGATGAGAGACTTGCTTACAAGAGCATAGATATTCAGGGGAATAGTTTTACCTACAATAAGTATAAACATCAGCAGCCCCTACGTATTTAAAATAAAATCTTCCATTGTGATTTCTTTGCATTAGAGAAGATGCCAATAGACATCCTTTTAGGAGGATCTTTTATAGATAGATATACTCCCTATGGTGCCACTGCAAAAAGTATAATGTTCACCATAGATAATGAAAGGCTCAGAATACCCCGGCTCATCTACGCCACAGAGCAATTTCCAAGTGCTATGATTCAGAGTCCTGAGATAATCCCTGCTGAAATTTTAGAAATAGGTGAAAGGATCAAGTCCTCTATCTGTTCGGATAATCCACAACAGTTTTGGTCCAAGACTATGCCTGAAATGGAGATAAAAATCCTTGAAGGCAAGCACATGAAAATAGGGAAAAGAATTCCCATTCCAGCACAGGATTATAGTGATATGGAGGCACAGATCAAAGATCTGGAAGCCAATGGTTTCATAGGAAAATTGACCTCTCCATACTGTTGTTATGCCTTCATGGTAAACAAACATTCAGAAAAAAAGAGGGGAAAAAAGAGAATGGTCATCAATTATCGACCATTAAATGCAATTATTGAACCATATCCATATCCCATACCTGATAAAAGCTATTTGTTAGAAAAAGTTGCAGCCTGTAAATACTTCTCACAGTTCGACTGCAAATCAGGCTTTTATCAAATAAGAGTCAAAGAAGAAGACAGAGCCAAGACAACATTTAGTTGCCCTTTCAGCCACTTCCAATGGACTGTCATGCCTTTCGGCTTAATGAATGCGCTAGCATATTATCAAGCGCATATGGATAAAATCTTTAAAGGCACTTCTCAATTTTTGTGTGTGTACATTGATGATATTTTAGTTTTCAGCAATTCTTTAGATGAACATGCTGCTCATCTCTCCACATTCTTTCAGCTGGCTTCAGATGCAGGAATAGTGTTATCAGAAACAAAGATTCAGTTATGTACAACTGAATGCAACTTCCTCGGAATGGTGATCCGAGATTCTAAACTGCAGATCAAGCCACATATCAAGGAAAAGGTTATCGGTTTCCCTGAGCAACTTGATAAACCAAAGTTGCAAGCATTTTTGGGATTATTGAATTATTTAAATAGTTTTTATCCTAACGCTAGTGAAGATAGATTTCTATTACAAGAACTTCTCCAGAAGAAAAACTCATTTCATTGGGAACAAAGACATACAGAAGCAGTCCAGAAGATTAAGGCTAAAGTTGCTGCCTTACCAGAATTGCACATTCCAAAGTCTCAAAATATGAAAGTATACACCGATGCCTCAGACCTCTCATGGGGAGGAGTACTTGTTTGCATTGTAAATAATACTGAGTATGTGTGTGAATTTGCTAGTAGAGTGTTTAGCTCGGATGTACTTAAATGGATCTCTTCTGACAAAGAGATTTATGCTATTAAAAAATGCTTAGAAAAGTTTATGCTTAAACTTCTGCATCTGCCACATTTTGTTGTTGTAACTAACTGCACCAGATTCCTTACCTTCTGAGAAAAGGATCATGGTAGGAAAGATGGTCGTGTAAAGTATGTTAGGTGGCAAGCATTTTTTCATCAGTTTCATTTTTCAGTCGAGCATATCATAGGTAAAAATAATATAGTTGCAGATTGGCTTAGTCAGAATCCTCCAGCCACTTTAATGCATCAGCCTGCACCAAGATTCAATCTCACAAGAATACTCAACCAAGCATTCGATTCTTTGAATCCCTTGGTCCAAGAACAAATTTTGAGAGAAGGCATGCATCCCCGTTTCACGAGGATTTCTTATGCAGCAGCCCAAGATTTGCAGATGTCTGCAGCAGTGACGATCCAAGCAAACCACAGACAGAATTCTAGAGTCATCATAATAGAACGACTCAATAGTGAATATCTCTATAACCAATTCACTGATCTATTGAAACGACCACTATGGACGTGGCATATTCGGATAAAAATGACACATAATGAACATCTGTATCGATGGATAACAAGACATGGCCCTCATCGCATCCACGAAGAACAAAACCACAGTCAGGACACGGTAGTGCATACCATCATTCGCCGAAAACTTGAGTGGGAATCCCACTTTCATTGCACCCCGCGTCATATGCCATGTGACACTGGTCGTTGCCGACATTGGTACCTATAAAGCACGTTCCAGATAAGGTGCCTTTTTCAGCCCATATCCGAAGATGACTTATTCGAAGAAGCGAAAGACATGTTGGGCCCACAACCCATCATTCCTTCATGACCATCATCGTCAAGTGGGTCCAATAGCATCTCACTGTAGTAATGCATTGTAAAGCATGATGAGACAGACACCACCTTGCCAGCGAGCAGGCAGGACCTCTCTAATGCTATAAATAGGCCTCTCCACCTTAGTAGTATCATCAAAAAAATTTCATTGTGAAAATCTAGTAGCCTTGTAAAAGAGTATGCTCTTCACTTGCCCTTTTTGAAGGATCCTGTGAATCAGAAATTGAAACAAGGATATTGTAATAGGTTTGTAATAGTTTTGAGTATAATAGTGAAGCCGTAGCCATTCGGCCCCTGCCTACTGTCACAGGTTTTCTGTCTAAAGATCTGTCAAGGATTGGACAAAGGAGCCATCTACTGATGCGATAAATCTTGGTCGGAGTAAAAGATACTGCCAACTTCATCCTCTTCTTCATATCCATCATCCCATCGTGGGTTTGCTGCAAGTACAGGTTCTTCTGTTCCCAAATGGGTTCTCTAATTTCTTTTGGCAGCTCTCTACTGGTGAATTTGTTTTTGATCCAGGAGTCGCTTGGATTGAATTGGCTTGGATAATGCACAGGAGGATGCTGTGGTCTGTGCATTGTTGGTGGTTGTTTTGGCTGAGAGGGTTGTCTCCCTCTAGATGATTCTCCTCTTGAAATGCCTCTTCCTTTAGGCTTTTTTGGTCATTCTGGTACTTCATGATGAGCTCTTGACTAGGGTCCATATGCTTCATAAGGAGTAGAGCCTTTGGGCCTGTAGGGACGTGATCCTCGCTGCATGTTTGACATTGGTTGTTCAAGATCATCGGCGAGAGATTCTAGCTCTGCTGCATCTTGGTCATCATCGGATGTGTCATCTAGAAGATCTTTGAGAACTGGTTCATAAATATCTTCTTGAAGATAAATATCTTCATCTGCATCTATAATATCCCACCACGTTGCTGGGTTAGATGAGAAAATAGCTTTAACTGCAAGATTTTTACAAGAGCAGTTAGGAGCAATATGGCTAGGCTTACGACAAATATAGCAAATGGGTTTGTCGAAAGCAGGACGAGCAGTATGACGTTTCTTGAGGAAACGGTGAGGAGGTGCATAGGAATGCTTCTTAGGGAAGGAGCGACGCTTATAAGACAGATGCCAGCGATGCTGCTTCTGATGGCGATGTGGTTGTACATAAGGTCTACAGCCGAAGGGGGCTGTTTCAGGGAATATTGGAGCAATATTATCGGCTTGGTGCTTGCTGAGCTTTTGGATGGATTTAGTCTCAGAGACTAAAGTCATAATATTCTGCTGCGTAAAATCAATGATATCTGATAGAGCAAGTTCTTTAATAGAAAGACCTTTCAGGTCAATATATGAGAGGACTCGATCAATCAGATTATAAGGCATGGCATGTAAGAATTTTAGCTTAACTTCAGTAGAAGTAGAGCAGCGACTTTCATATGCAAGCTTCCTGAATTGTTTTGCAAAAGCTTCAAATTGCTTCAAATCACACAGTTCCATTTTCATCAACCACTTTTTAGACTCAAGCTGTCGATTACCGACAGGAGGAGCAAACTCATCAATTAGTAATCTGTACAAAGCATTTAAAGAATCTGGCTGGTTATGAACATGAGCAAATTGTTGTGTTTCTGGGATAGCATCCCACCAGAGGTTAGTGATTCCCCATAAAAATTTGACTGCAAAGCATGAAGTGCCAACTTGGTCAAGATGGGCCTGTATTGTAAGGACTCGCATGGTATTACACCAGGCAACAATTTCATCTAAAGGATTCAACAGGTCATCGATATTAAGATACGAAGGTTGTAAATGCACATGGGTGCGTTGCATAAGAGAATGGCTTGGGGATTTCTTGACTGTTTTAAAATAAGGGCCAAAAGATACTAAACAAAGAGGTCTTGAGGAGGACTCAGCCTTTTGGTCTTCTTTAGAGAGCCAACTAAGACTATCATCTAGGCAGTCAAGTTTTGAATCAATAGAATCTATCTTCTTTTGAATGTTAGTGACAGTGTCTTTGATGGACAATACGTCTCTACATAAATCATCAAAATTTTCAGAAAAATGAGCATTGAACCTTGAGACATAATTTCTCTATTTGAACTCATTGGATGGATTATCATAAGCAGCTAAAAAATAGTGCAAAACTCCAGCGGCTTGTCTGTGAACACCTTTTGGCGGCGGCCATCTTCCACCTCTGTAGAGAGTAACTGTATCTTCTGTTAAGAATTCAAGACTGTCTTCGCGAGGAAGACTCATTAGTGTATGTGGTAAATTATTGCCAAGATTTACTTCTTCATCCTCTATAAGAATATGGCCAGTCTTCACAGATCTGCAGGATGAAGACATAGATGGTCTAGAAGGAGAAAGACGTGAAGATTGCATAGATAAAGATCTGGGTAGTATATTTATAGATCTGCCATCACTTTGATGAATAGTGGCTTGGCCTTTCATTCTGGGAGAGACATGCTTAAGCCAATCGAGTTTCCATTTAGACAGAACTTTGATTGTTTCTATATGTCCCTTCTGTAGCTGGACTGTACCACTCAATCTTCTGGCAAAAGGCAGATTTTCTAAGATTTTGGGGTGGTTTGTATTGGTCATACTATACAAAACAGAAATATTTATGGATGCATACTGGAACTCTCCAAACATATCAAGACCATACAAAGAAGTGAATAGACCCCAACAATCTAACGATCCATGCTTAACTTCTTTACATCCCTTGTCGCGGTCTGCGACTGAAAGGTTAGGACAAAACTCGAAACAGATTACATCATCATTGAGTCGACCAAGGCTAGATAATTGACATGAATGTTTGAATCTAACTTGGCGACGATCACACAGGGCTAAATATAATACTGGTTTTATATTAGCAGGAATCAAGGGTTTTATATATACTCTGATCAAACCAAAATGGACAAACTTTACATCTCCATGCGACCTAATATACATGATTTCCTTTTCTGGCAATAGAGGGAGCAAATTTGTCTGGTAAGTCTTTTTAGGCTGATAACAAAGGGTAAGCTCAATAGACTTAATCCTGGGTTTAACAAATGAAAGGTAAGTAGAAGTATATAAAAACTTAGACTTAACTAACTCGGATTGTTTATACACACTAGAAGCCTTAAGAGCCGGAGGCTTGAACATACTGGTTTCTTTTTCAAGATCTGTTTCTGTGACTTCAATGTCTGGACAAGCTGATATTTGATCTGGGATAAAAGGAGGTAACTCATACATACCTTCAAGTTCAGACTCATTGACAAGTTCTACGGTAGATGTGGATGGTACTTTTCCAAATTCCATTGTGGGGAGATTTGGGTTCTGGAGTGAGAAATTTTTGGTCAGGGAAAAAGATTTGCAGAGATAAAAACGGCCTATGACAATATGGGTGAACGGCCTGTGACTCGATGCAATAACTTCCCAAAGAAATTTTCAGAGCAGAGAACTAAAAAGATCTGATCCACGAAATAGGAAAATAATCACAACTTACAGTGTAAACTCGAAATTGATTCTTTCTTGATCTGAAATATGGCTCTGATACCAATCTTTTTATCGCGTCAGTAGATGGCTCCTTTGTCCAATCCTTGACAGATCTTTAGACAGAAAACCTACGACAGTAGGCAGGGGCCGAATGGCTACAGCTTCACTATTATACTCAAAACTATTACAAACCTATTACAATATCCTTGTTTCAATTTCTGATTCACAAGATCCTTCAAAAAGGGCAAGTGAAGAGCATACTCTTTTACAAGGCTACTAGATTTTCACAATGAAAATTTTTCGATGATACTACTAAGGCAGAGAGGCCTATTTATAGCATTAGAGAGGTCCTGCCTGCTCGCTGGCAAGGCGGTGTCTGTCTCATCATGCTTTACAGTGCATTACTACAGTGAGATGCTATTGGACCCACTTGACGATGATGGTGATGAAGGAATGATGGGTTGTGGGCCCAACATGTCTTCTGCTTCGTCGAATAAGTCATCTTCGGATATGGGCTGAAAAAGGCACCTTATCTAGAATGTGCTTTGTAGGTACCAATGTCGGCAATGGCCAGTGTCACATGGCATATGACGCGGGGTGCAATGAAAGTGGGATTCCCACTCAAGTTGTCGGCGAATGATGGTATGCACTACCGTGTCCTGACTGTGGTTTTGTTCTTCGTGGATGCGATGAGGGCCATGTCTTGTTATCCATCGATACAGATGTTCATTATGTGCTGTTCTTATCCGAATATGCCATGTCCATAGTGGTCGTTTCAACAGATCAGTGAATTGGTTGTAGAGATATTCACTGTTGAGTCGTTCTATTATGATGACTCCAGAATTCTATCTGCGGTTTGCTTGGATCGTCACTACTGCAGACATCTGCAAATCTTGGGCTGTTGCATAAGAAATCCTCATGAAATGGGGATGCATGCCTTCTCTCAAAATTTGTTCTTGGACCAAGGGATTCAAAGAATCGAATGCTTGGTTGAGTATTCTTGTGAGATTGAATCCTGGTGCAGGCTGATGCATTAAAGTGGCTAGAGGATTCCAGCTAAGCCAATCTGCAACTATATTATTTTTACCTATGATATGCTCGACTAAAAAATGAAACTGATGAAAAAATGCTTGCCACCTAACATACTTTCCACGGCCATCTTTCCTACCATGATCTTTTTCTTGGAAGGTAAGGAATCTGGTGTAGTCAGTTACAACAACAAAATGTGGCAGGTGCAGAAGTTTAAGCATAAACTTTTCTAAGCACTTTTTAACAGCATAAATCTCTTTGTCAGAAGAGATCCATTTAAGTACATCTGAGCTAAACACTCTGCTAGCAAATTCACACACATACTCAGTATTATTTACAATGCAAACAAGTACTCCTCCCCATGAGAGGTCTGAGGCATCAGTGTATACTTTCATATTTTGTGACTTTGGAATGTGCAGTTCTGGTAAGGCAGCAACTTTAGCCTTAATCTTCTGGACTGCTTCTGTATGTCTTTGTTCCCAATGAAATGAGTTTTTCTTCTGGAGAAGCTCTTGTAATAGAAATCTGTCTTCACCAGCGTTAGGATAAAAACTATTTAAATAATTTAATAATCCCAAAAATGCTTGCAACTTTGGTTTATCAAGTTGCTCAGGGAAACCGATAACCTTTTCCTTGATATGTGGCTGGATCTGCAGTTTAGAATCTCGGATCACCATTCCAAGGAAGTTGCATTCAATTGTACACAACTAAATCTTTGTTTCTAATAACACTATTCCTGCATCTGAAGCCAGCTGAAAGAATGTGGAGAGATGAGCAGCATGTTCATCTAAAGAATTGCTGAAAACTAAAATATCATCAATGTACACACACAAAAACTGAGAAGTGCCTTTAAAGATTTTATCCATATGCGCCTGATAATATGCTAGCGCATTCATTAAGCCGAAAGGCATGACAGTCCATTGGAAGTGGCCGAAAGGGCAACTGAATGTTGTCTTGGCTCTGTCTTCTTCTTTGACTCTTATTTGATAAAAGCCTGATTTGCAGTCGAACTGTGAGAAGTATTTGCAGGCTGCAACTTTTTCTAAAAAATAGCTTTTATCAGGTATGGGATATGGATATGGTTTAGTAATTGCATTTAGTGGTCGATAATTGATGACCATTCTCTTTTTTCCCCTCTTTTATTCTGAATGCTTGTTTACCATGAAGGCATAACAACAGTATGGAGAGGTCGATTTTTCTATGAAACCATTGGCTTCCAGATCTTTGATCTGTGCCTCCATATCACTATAATCCTGTGCTGGAATGGGAATTCTTTTCCTTATTTTCATGTGCTTGCCTTCAAGGATTTTTATCTCCATTTCAGGCATAGTCTTGGACCAAAACTGTTGCGGATTATCCGAACAGATAGAGGACTTGATCCTTTCACCTATTTCTAAAATTTCAGCAGGGATTATCTCAGGACTCTGAATCATAGCACTTGGAAATTGCTCTGTAGCGTAGATGAGCCGTGGTATTCTAAGCCTTTCATTATCTATGGTGAACATTATACTTTTTGCAATGGCACCATAGGGAGTATATCTATCTATAAAATATCCTCCTAAAAGGATGTCTATTGGCATCTTCTCTAATGCAAAGAAATCACAATGGAAGATTTTATTTTGAATACGTAGGGGCTGCTGATGTTTATACTTATTGCAGGTAAAACTATTCCCCTGAATATCTATGCTCTTGTAAGCAAGTCTCTCATCTAGTGTCTCCCAATCACTAATGAGTTGTGGTTTAGCAAAGGATAAAGAAGCACCTGTGTCTACTTGTGCATCAACATATCTGCCATTGATTTCTAAAGTAAAGAATTGAGCAAATCTACCATTGATTAAATGGTTCAAATAGGTAGGCTGTGGTAATTCCAGTGAAGGAATGCTAGTACATACCAGCTTTTGTCTTCCTGGGTCTTGTACAATAATTGGCTCTGTGTAGACATCTTCTTCAGGTTCTGGTTCTGCTTCTTCTTCTTCTTGATTACTGCATTCAATCTTTTTATCGCGTCAGTAGATGGCTCCTTTGTCCAATCCTTGACAGATCTTTAGACAGAAAACCTACGACAGTAGGCAGGGGCCGAATGGCTACGGCTTCACTATTATACTCAAAACTATTACAAACCTATTACAATATCCTTGTTTCAATTTCTGATTCATAGGATCCTTCAAAAAGGGCAAGTGAAGAGAATACTCTTTTACAAGGCTACTAGATTTTCACAATGAAAATTTTTCGATGATACTACTAAGGTAGAGAGGCCTATTTATAGCATTAGAGAGGTCCTGCCTGCTCGCTGGCAAGGCGGTGTCTGTCTCATCATGCTTTATAGTGCATTACTATAGTGAGATGCTATTGGACCCGCTTGACGATGATGGTGATGAAGGAATGATGGGTTGTGGGCCCAATATGTCTTCCGCTTCGTCGAATAAGTCATCTTTGGATATGGGCTGAAAAAGGCACCTTATCTAGAACGTGCTTTGTAGGTACCAATGTCGGCAATGGCCAGTGTCACATGGCATATGACGCGGGGTGCAATGAAAGTGGGATTCCCACTCAAGTTGTCAGCGAATGATGGTATGCACTACTATGTCCTGACTGTGGTTTTGTTCTTCGTGGATGTGATGAGGGCCATGTCTTGTTATCCATCGATACAGATGTTCATTATGTACCATTCTTATCTGAATACACCACGTCCATAGTGGTCATTTCAACAGATCAGTGAATTGGTTGTAGGGATATTCATTGTTGAGTCATTCTATTATGATGACTCCAGAATTCTGTCTGCAGTTTGCTTGGATCGTCACTACTGCAGACATCTGCAAATCTTGGGCTGCTGCATAAGAAATCCTCGTGAAACAGGGATGCATGCCTTCTCTCAAAATTTGTTCTTGGACTAAGGGATTCAAAGAATCGAATGCTTGGTTGAGTATTCTTGTGAGATTGAATCCTGGTGCAGGCTGATGCATTAAAGTGGTTGGAGGATTTCGGCTAAGCCAATCTACAACTCTATTATTTTTACCTATGATATGCTCGACTGAAAAATGAAACTGATGAAAAAATGCTTGCCACCTAACATACTTTCCACGACCATCTTTCCTACCATGATCCTTTTCTCGAAAGGTAAGGAATCTGGTGCAGTCAGTTACAACAACAAAATGTGGCAGGTGCAGAAGTTTAAGCATAAACTTTTCTAAGCACTTTTTAACAGCATAAATCGCTTTGTCAGAAGAGATCCATTTAAGTACATCTGAGCTAAACACTCCACTAGCAAATTCACACACATACTCAGTATTATTTACATTGCAAACAAGTACTCCTCCCCATGAGAGGTCTGAGGCATCGGTGTATACTTTCATATTTTGAGACTTTGGAATGTGCAGTTCTGGTAAGGCAGCAACTTTAGCCTTAATCTTCTGGACTGCTTCTGTATGTCTTTGTTCCCAATGAAATGAGTTTTTCTTCTAGAGAAGTTCTTGTAATAGAAATCTATCTTCACTAGCATTAGGATAAAAACTATTTAAATAATTCAATAATCCCAAAAATGCTTGCAACTTTGGTTTATCAAGTTGCTCAGGGAAACCGATAACCTTTTCCTTGATATGTGGCTGGATCTGCAGTTTAGAATCTCGGATCACCATTCCGAGGAAGTTGCATTCAGTTGTACACAACTGAATCTTTGTTTCTGATAACACTATTCCTGCATCTGAAGCCAGCTGAAAGAATGTGGAGAGATGAGCAGCATGTTCATCTAAAGAATTGTTGAAAACTAAAATATCATCAATGTACACACACAAAAACTGAGAAGTGCCTTTAAAGATTTTATCCATATGCGCCTGATAATATGCTGGCGCATTCATTAAGCTGAAAGGCATGACAGTCCATTGGAAGTGGCCGAAAGGGCAACTGAATGCTGTCTTGGCTCTGTCTTCTTCTTTGACTCTTATTTGATAAAAGCCTGATTTGCAGTCGAACTGTGAGAAGTATTTACAGGCTGCAACTTTTTCTAACAAATAGCTTTTATCAGGTATGGGATATGGATATGGTTCAGTAATTGCATTTAATGGTCGATAATTGATGACCATTCTCTTTTTTCCCCTCTTTTGTTTTGAATGCTTGTTTACCATGAAGGCATAACAGCAGTATGGAGAGGTCAATTTTTCTATGAAACCATTGGCTTCCAGATCTTTGATCTGTGCCTCCATATCACTATAATCCTGTGCTGGAATGGGAATTCTTTTCCCTATTTTCATGTGCTTGCCTTCAAGGATTTTTATCTCCATTTCAGGCATAGTCTTGGACCAAAACTGTTGCGGATTATCCGAATAGATAGAGGACTTGATCCTTTCACCTATTTCTAAAATTTCAGTAGGGATTATCTCAGGACTCTGAATCATAGCACTTGGAAATTACTCTGTGGCGTAGATGAGCCGGGGTATTCTGAGCCTTTCATTATCTATGGTGAACATTATACTTTTTGCAGTGGCACCATAGGGAGTATATCTATCTATAAAAGATCCTCCTAAAAGGATGTCTATTGGCATCTTCTCTAATGCAAAGAAATCACAATGGAAGATTTTATTTTGAATACGCAGGGGCTGCTGATGTTTATACTTATTGTAGGTAAAACTATTCCCCTGAATATCTATGCTCTTGTAAGCAAGTCTCTCATCTAGTGTCTCCCAATCACTAATGAGTTGTGGTTTAGCAAAGGATAAAGAAGCACCTGTGTCTACTTGTGCATCAACATATCTACCATTGATTTCTAAAGTAAAGAATTGAGCAAATATACCATTGATTAAATGGTTCAAATAGGCAGGCTGTGGTAATTCCAGTGAAGGAATGCTAGTACATACCAGCTTTTGTCTTCCTGGGTCTTGTACAATAATTGGCTCTTTGTAGACATCTTCTTCAGGTTCTGCTTCTGCTTCTTCTTCTTCTTGATTACTGCATTCACCAGGGCAGTAATCTTGGTCGGAGTAAAAGATACTGCCGACTTCATCCTCTTCTTCATAGCCATCATCCCATCGTGGGTCTGCTGTAAGTACAGGTTCTTCTGCAGGCATGATTTGTTCCCAAATGGGTTCTCTAATTTCTTTTGGCGGCTCTCTGCTGGTGAATTTGTTTTTGATCCAGGAGTCGCTTGGCTTGAATTGGCTTGGATAATGCACAGGAGGATGCAGATGAAGATCTTTATCTTCAAGAAGATATTTATGAACCAGTTCTCGAAGATCTTCCAAATGACACATCCGATGATGACCAAGATGCAGCAGAGCTAGAATCTCTCGCCGATGATCTTGAACAACCAATGTCAAACATGCAGCGAGGATCACATCCCTATAGGCCCAAAGGCTCTACTCCTTATGAAGCATATGGACCCTGGTCAAGAGCTCATCATGAAGTACCAAAATGACTAGAAAAGCCTAAAGGAAGAGGCATTTCAAGAGGAGAATCATCTAGAGGGAGACAACCCTCTCAGCCGAAACAACCACCAACAATGCACAGATTCTCATTTAGATCATCACTTGGATATTCAAATTTCAATGGTCATTTTCCATGGCTTGAATTTGATGTTCGTGCACCTATCAATTGACATGTGTAACCATCAATCTATAGATCACAAATTCCATGGGCTATTTATTTTAGACCTTTTGTTGCACATTTGTTTGTGGGATTTGTGTCTTGGCCACTTTCTCTAAAGGGATTTGTTTGTGGCTATTTTACATCAGATAAAATGTCAAGGGAAATTTTCATGGGATAGTTTCCTAAAATAATTAATTTTGCTCTTTTCCTTGGATAATTTATTGCAAACAAAAAGTCCAAAAGAATTCATGTTTTCACGCTTTTGATTTTGAATGGCATTTGTGACCCTTTAGGACTTTTCTTTTGGACCACTTTATTGATGAAATAACCCTTCAATAAAATTTTATTAGGCCCTTTGTTGAATAAATGACCCTTTAGGACTTTGTCTTGACATAATTTACTAAAAAACAACTCTTCAAGAAAATTGTATAGAACACTTTGCTTGAAAAATACTCTTCAAGATTTTTGTTTGGTCCACTTTATAAAATAATGATCCTTTGGGAAAAGTGTTTAAGACTTTTGTTTAACTAAAATGACCTTTAGCCTTTATGATCTCTTCTTGTATACCCTTTTTGAGCCCTTCACCTTCATCATCCACCTCATCCTCCATCATAGTACAATCATCATTCACCCCATCCCACAACCTCCCACCTTTCTCTCCTTCCACCCTCACACTCCATTCACTCACATCTATGAGGATAGGGTCAACCACTTTGCAGAAGTAGGTAACCATCCCATTTGTGCTACCACAAGGAATCCCCTTCATAAGGGAGATAATTCAAGTATCAAAGTAGTATCATAAATAGATGGACTCAATAAGGAAGAACCTCAAGGATTGAATGGAAAAGAAAAGGGGAAAGTAGGCCAGGGCCACTCCATAGACCCACATGTAGTCATCCTACAACCTTGCATAGTAATACCTTATGCTTTCTCATTTATACCCATGATTAGTCAAGCCCCAAAGACAAATATAGTTGGGGGACTATGCCATACAAGCTATCAACCTCAATCTTAGCTAGGCCAGACCCACTAATAGGTTTGAGATAATGGGGGAAACATAGAAGTATATAAACACAAACTACATCAAGGTGACCTGATAGCTAAAAAAGACTAAGATGTAACTCACCAAGGTAAAGGCTAAGGTTGACTGAATCAATGCTGAGGCTAAGGCCAAGGATGCAGATCTCAATAAAGCAAGGTCCAACCTTTAGATATGCATCTCTAATGAGAGATTCCAAGTGAAATCCAACTTGTAAGTAGTCATATAAACTAAGCTATAGGAAAAAAATACTATACTAGCATAGACCCACCAACATCTCTTAGATTCTAATTAGGATTTTTGACAATTATAGTCGTAGGTATAACAAGAATCCTTAGTCACAGACCAATAAATTGAGAAACTAAAGAATGACCTTGTCACCCATCCACAGGTCATAGAGATCCTCCCTATGGTCCAAAAACTATACACATATTCATGGTAGAGGATCAAGGCCATGGTCATATACTTGAAGTTGGTTGTTACCTTTATTATGGACTCATAGAATTTGAGCTCATAGATGAGTACATCCATTGATTAGGTCATTACCTTCATGACTCCTAAGGTCCCATATTTATAGATCCTCATCCAAAAGCTTTACAACACTTTAGATGAAACACTACAAGTAATGGAGGTGGTTAACAAAGGTAGATGGTAGTAAAAGTCCACAAGTTTCTAGGATACAAAGTAATCAACAAGTGTAAAGCATTCCTAAATGCCTTAGAGTAGGTGGTCCAAGATAGGTAGGGGAACATTAAACAACTAGTTCAACTAATATTCCCCTCCCCTTTCTTGGTAGATAACAACATCCTTCTTGAGGACCAGATAAAAATGCTACTAGAACAATAGCATAATGACCAAAACATTTTTGTGACTCTCAGTCAGTCAACTAATGTCTCTAATGTGGAAAAGATATTGTAGTTGTTTGCCCAACTTGAATTTCAAATGTTTGTAGTTGTTTAGTGTTTGGGAAAAATATCCTTCAATGATGTTTGTAGATTATTGATCTAGATAGATCCTTCAAGGCTCTCAACAAGAATACCTAGCCTAAGTAGGAAGAGTGGACATCCTTATAGGTGTCTCTTCAAACATTGTAGGTTTCAAGCCTTCCTCCTATTTTAAAATTTTGCTTCAATTGTTTATGCACCAAATTTTTGGTTCTCTCATCCGTAGGTGAATACCCTTTTGAGTCACCAAGAACTATGGATCAAAATCCACATTTTGTTATTTTGGATTAATTTGTTATTTGTTATAGACTTGTTTGGTGCAACCAATAGCTCCTCAACACCTTCTGGTGATTCTCCTTTTGGCACCCCTTTTTTTGGGGCCCATTTTTGAATTTTTATCTAAGTATTGGCATATATACACTTATGACACATGGTATCCTAACCCTCATCCATATTGAATAATATATTTTTTCACTCTGGTAGAGTGCCCACTCAATAGGTGGAAGCCCCACACTCATAAAAACCATTTCATTTTGGGTTAGACCTCCAAGAAGCACTATTGGCCAACTATTAAATAAATGGGGCCTAATGATTAGTTTACTTAGTGAATGTGGTTTCAACACGTGGTGACCCTACACTTAGCCTTACCAAAAAAAGTACCTAACTTCCTTGAAGAAGCACCTACTCGACATACATCACCCCCACGCTTATCCAAGAGTAGTTTTGGTTTTTTAGGATTCATAGTAACACCATTAGCTAGAGAAGATTAAAAGGGACCCACCAATTGATTAAAGATAAGCCTATCCACATTGTATCAACACATCCCTCATAAGCATCATAGTCTTAACAAGATAGAGTGGCAACTCTAAGGTAGGAAGATCTTGAGAGATAGACAACCTAGGTTCCCTTCATTAGATAAGCACAAAAGAAGAATTCCTTATTGACCTTTTGGGAGTTATTCTATCAATCTACAATGTTATCTTCAATTTCATGTGTCAAGCTCTTTGGTTATGCTCCAAGGTTCTCTTCATGATTATGAACAGGTTCCTATTAGTAGATTTAGCCAACCCATTACCTTGAGGGTAATATTTGGATGAAGTGATCATGAATATACCATTTCTATTTGCCTAATTAGCTATCCTAGCACCCATAAAAATAATAGCATTACCTAAAATAATAGTAGGAGTGTCAAACCTTGTTATGATTCTCTTATATAACTCAACATGGAAGGTTTTCCAAGGCCCTTCGAAGTATCTCCTAGGAGAGGCCTTGAAATAAAAATCCAATCATGTGCATGTTCAAGGTATCTCCTAGGAGATATATTGAAATAAAATTCTAATAGTGTGCATCAGGGTTTTTGCCAAATAAAATGTTGTTATTGTTATATCAAATTCTTTACAAGGACTTTTGAAATAAATAGGTAAGGTATTCCAAGGACCTTAAAGATATCTCCTAAGAGATACCTTGAAATAAAATTCCAATCATGTGCATGTCTAAGGTATATGCAATATCTTGAAAGAAAATTCTAATAGTGTGCATCAGTGTTCTTTCCAAATAAAAAGTTGTCATGGTTATATCAAATCCTTTGAAATTAAAATGGAATGTATTCCAAGGCCATTAGAGGTATATCATAGGAGATACCTTGTAAGAAAATTCCAATCATGTGCATGTTCAAGGTATCTCCTAGAAGATACCTTGAAGGAAAATTCCAATCATGTGCATTAGGGTTCTTATCAAATAAAAAGGTGTCATGGTTATATAAAATCCTTTGAAAGGACCTTTAAAATCAACATAGAAGGTCTTCCAAGGGCCTTTGAGGTATCTCCTAGGAGATACTTGTTGATGTGGGTTTTATGCACACTATAGTCATAACAAGGTAGCCTCTAACATTTAAGGATCTTAATAGAGGTAAACTCTACTCCAAGCATCAGTTATAAGTATGTGTTTTATTTCAACTTGTTGATGGAATAGTGAGTAGGGAATGAAAGTTGTTAAAAAGGTTTTTTGGATGGAGGTATGGTTTTAATAGGGTATTGAATCTCTATGTGAGTTGGTTGGGTGGTTGGTTGCTAATCTAAAGTGGGTAGATATTTTTAAAAAATTCAAAAAAGGAGGGTAGGGTAAGGCAAAAAAGAAATCTTCTATGGTTTTCAGGAACTACTCCCTTGGCTATTTTATAAAAGTACAAGTGCTCTCAAAACCTATTCCTATTGCTACTATTAATTGCACACACACATTCATACATGGCTAAGAAGTCTAAGGAGATAGAGATGTAAGAAATTCAAAAGCCTTAGACAAAGGTTGATTCCTTTAGGCAATTTTTACACACCCATAATTAGAATTTTATGGCTCAGGATGGTGAAGTATCTGAGGCTGCTATTTCACATACACATAAAACTACATCCAAGAAAGCAATCATGCACAATCAGAATTATGAGTCAATTTTAACTTGACTATTTTTACCAATATATTTACCAATCCTTGAATAGATGTTTCACACCTATAGATTAGTATATCAATCAAAACAATTAATAATCCATTTGAAGCTTTTGCATACTAAATATTATTGAGACAAGCAACCAAAGTAAATAATAACTAATTACATAAAAAATGGAAAGAAAATATGCAAACACATTCATTAATGATCAAAATTGATGTTAATCCTATATTCAAAATTATCTAACAAAAAAACAAAGTTGGGTTACAACTATATATATAGATTTGGGGAAGGGATCACCTCATCCTCCAAGTCCATACAAAGTGATTATAAGTGGTTGTTAGAACATGTAGTTCTAACTATGGTCTAAAATTGTATAAAAGAAAACTTATAGTTATTAATTAAATAAGTTGACCTTTATAAAACCATGCAATGTGTGCATGTGTACAAAAATATAAAGATTAATCTTTTACAATAAAAGAATCAAACTATAAATTTCTAAATATGTCCACCATTACAAAATTGTACATGCATAAAATCTTAGCCTATCAAGGCTTAGTCATATGAGTCACTACATGCACCTTGGTCTATATGGATATTGAGGTGGTAGTTATAGAAGTTAATACACCACTAGAGGTATACTTTTTCCTTGCTTTGTTATCCTCATAAACTTTATGTGTCATGTCATGTTGCTATTGTATAATATTCAAATTTAGCTATAATAGTTGATGAATTATTTTAACTTGCCTAAGGAGCTTTGCTTGTTCATCCTTGGTTATCTAATATTTATTCTTAAAAATTTTGACCTCAGTTACTTTCTTCTAAACCTTTCTCAATTTTTATTCTATCTCTTCAAGCGTTAGGCCTTGTAAACTATGTTTGAAGTCATCTACTACTTTTTTATTAATTTTGTCAAAGTTGATCCTATAGATTAGATTACCAATGGCATCCTTCACTTTAGATAATTTCAACTCATGCAAAATTTGGAGGAGCTAGGCCTCATGCACTTGATACTTTGGGACTAAAGCCCCAACTAATTGTAACCATTCCTTTACCTCTTCTTGCTTGATGATGACCAAATTCAAGGCATTAGATGCTTCTAGCATTGTCATGAGGTCAAGATGACTGTACATAGAGTTAACCACATGTAAAAATAACATATTTAATTTAGTGTTGTTATATCTCAAATAATTGAACAATTAATTTGTATTTCTCACATGAGGGGCCATTTCAACCTTCATGAACTCCATGGTCTCCAAAGAGTTATAACATCTAGAATTGGCCTCCTATACCTCAACTTTTGTACCTACAAGAATGTGTAACATCTTTTCCTTCTCCTTTAGTTGATCCACCTCAACCTCTAGTGTATACCCTTCAAACTCAATCTCATGTTGATAAAATCTATGCCTTTGTGGATAACAACTATTACATCCTTACGTGTCTATGTTAGTTTTGAAAGATTTTCAACATATGGAGACTACCCTAGCTACCTATTCTACCTCTTTGTGAGTGAGAATAGTTCTTGTCTTTCCTCAAGGATGATTTTAGTACCTTTTTCATCTTCTCTCTTCCTCTTCCTCACTCTCTAAATGCTATCAAATGGGGGATCAAATAGAGTGGACACTAAGGGAAACTTAGTGATTTTGAAGCTTGGCATTTGGGAATCCTTATTTCTCAAGTCAACTACCCATAGAGGGATCTCAAATTAATATTCATCAAAATTTATGACAACAACCTCTTCCTCAACCTCTTCTTAAATCTATTGTTTCCTTTGGGGCCTGACAAGGACATCAAGTAGGGAATGCCATATAATTTTGGACTAGTCCACTCTTATAAATTGAGAGAGTGGGTAAACTATGATCACTTAGGGCTTGGCCTTCCTTCCATTGCTATTACTTACCACTAAGGTTTCTTCTTTAGAAGAGTTGCATGGAAATAAAAGGGAAATTTGGATGGAATGAACATGAAGTTGTGGGGTGGCTAAAGCAATCTACACCTTCTTGGTCACCTTCTTTTTTAGGGCTCTGATAATAGAAATACCAATTGGGACAAATGAGGTAGGCAATGGGTGTGTGATGGAAGTGGAAACATAGGGGTAAATGGTAGTGGTGGTAACGGAGGGGTCAATGGAGGTATAAATAAGGACTTACACTTGAGGTGATTTTAACACAAGAAAATGAAACTTGTCTAAAAATAGGTATAAAAGATAAATAAAAACTCATAGGAGCTTGGGTACCTAGATAAGTTGGTGATATGGGTCTTACTTGAAGGCTCATGGACTTAGCTACCTCTATTTCTAATTATTCATCAAAATCCTTAGTTTCTTTGATTATTATAACCTCACCCTCTTGAGATGCAAGCCTTATGTTGGTTCAACTGTAGGATTGCCTACAGGAGTCATAGGCTTCCTCTTATAAACTAAAAGAGTCTTCAGTGATTTGGGGTAGTCTTTGGGTGTTTATTCTACTAATTATAATTTTTCTTTCCCAATATATGTAGTAATTTATACTCGGGGCTTAGTATTAGATACTTTATTGGTGCTCACATTCAACTATTCTAGTGCTCTTCCTTCCTCATCCAAATCTAAGCTAATAGGATCCCCTGCTTGTGATCCTCTACTAGAACTGAGCTCAAGCAGCCTGGGATATTTCTTAATAGTCCTTATATTTAATGGGAGGGATTGAGATGAGGGACTTATTGGGTCTTTGGATTATTCCTCAAATTTTCCTCTCTAAAAATTAGAGTGCTTCCATCCCTTATATAGAGCCTTCCTACTGTTTAATTCTCTAGCAGTGATTGAGGAGTCATCCTAGATTATCTACAAATGATCTTTTAGACCAATGATCTTGGATCTCTCTAAAACATCCTCATTATATTTTTCATTAAGAAATATAAAATCATATGGATATGGGTCATGTCCATAAGGGATGTTGAATCTATTCATGTGTTTTTGAACCTACCCATGAGGATCCCAATCTCTATGTGTAAGGATGGGGAATGGGTGATTTTTATGCTTGCCTCCCACTTCTATTAAATTCTTCCTCATTGTATAAACCATTCTTATAATTATCACATGGTGGATAAAGAATAAGGTTTTCTTCTATCTGGATAAATCCTCCTCAACACTCCACCATAGTTGGAAAACAATTTATTGCTCTACCAATTTATCTAAGATGTACTTGGGAAGACGCAAAGGATTTACCTTATTCTTCTAAATCATGATTACTATGAATTTTGGGTAGAGTAAATAATCCCCTTTTCCATCCAAGTTATTTATGATATTAGGCCTGGTTTTAGGCATAGGTGAGCCATGAATGGATTGCCATACTAGTGGATAGACATCCTCTTATATCTTGACCATGTTTTTGGTATATACATATACATGTATGAATTTATAATGGTGACAAATCTTGTTATTTTCATAATCCATGGTCAGATTCCATAATTCCCCAAGATATCTATAATAGGTACCCATGACTACATCTAAAAAATAAGACATCATGTAGAAATTACCCAAAGGTGTGAAATGATTATCCTTATAGATTATCTATTTTCTCAAATGAAAGCTGATTATTTTGCCCAAGGTGTATGTAACATCATGTGTGAAAATCATAAACAATAATGGCACCCAATCTAAATTGACAAAATAAATACTTGGCATACCATACAATTGATTGAATAGATCCATGCCAACACAAATCACCATTTTTAACTTATCGATTGAAATAGATCATTGTAGCTTCTTCCCCTTACATGAAATGGTTTGGTCTAGGAGTAGCCATAAAGATAGTGCCTTCTCAATTAAACACTCTTTGTCAAACTGCACCACTATGTGTTTGTCAAAATAAGCATCAATTATTCTCAAAGATAAATAAATTTAGAATTTAACTCTTAATATGCATGCAACCATTATGTTATTAGTCAAATGAAGTAGGAAAACATCCTACGATATCCTTCCTAAGAAAAATGAATCCTATAGAAGGTCAATACATGACATTACTTCTGGATTGGTATTAGCAAAATGTAATTTTTGACATTTAAACAGTAGCATTTCTTTGATGAATAGTCTATCTATAATTTTTATGTCATCCTATAGTGAAAACACATCCATAAAATCAATGATGTCCCATAATTTTGAATAGTTATGGTACCTATCTCCAAATATTGTAGCATCAAAGACTGTATTTGTGAACTCTATGGAGTCCTTGATTGAATATGGGGATGGTCGATTTGCCCCTCGAAACACCATGGATGAAGATGTAATTGTGAATATACATGTGATGTGGTGATTAAAGTCTTATTTTTTGTGTTATTTATGATGTGCAAAAAAACAGCTCTAGCTTAGTCATGGTTTTATTCATAGTATTCTTGAGATAGTAACTAGTGTTCTTTGTTGCTATAAGAAAGCAGGAGACTTTAAACTTTACCAATTTCAAGGGAAATATGTCATCAATAATGTAAATGATTGTGTTTGATGTTATTTTAAAAGCATTTATAGCTTTAATAGATGTGAATCTCCTATATAATATTCTACATTGAATAGTAGTTCATGCAACATAAATGTGAAACATTCACTTTATTTTTATATATATTTATAATTCAAACTTTGTTATCTCAAATTGGTGGGGGTATTTTAAATATATTGATGGGAAATATTTTCACTTTTGTTTTAGATAAGTCAAAACTTACCAATTTTAAGGTAAAGACATCATCCACAATTCAAATGATTATGTCTGATGTTAGTTTGAAATCATTGATAGCTTTAATAGTTGTGAATCACCAATATAGGATTCTACATTAAATGGCAGTTCTTATAACATAAATGTGTAATGCTCACTTTGTTTTTATATATATTTATAATTTAAACTTTGTTAGCTCAAGTTGGTGGGGTTATTTTTAATAGATTGATTGGAAATATTTTCAATTTTGTTTTGTCTAAGTATGGTGAGGCCAGTAGTGATTTTGGTAATAGGGCACTGGGTGTATATCAGGAAAAAGTGCTTTGGTAAGATGTTTGCTAACTAATTATTTTAGGGGAATTATTTAAGATAAAATATCCACAATAATTTCCTTGAAGGGATATTTCATCGATCAAAAGTTTTGAGATAAGTATCCTAAAGGGCACTTTCAATTTCTCAAAGGGAACTTTTGCATGACTAAGGGTCATTTCAAAAGTCCCATTACACAAATTCTGAAGGGTATGTGCCTTTAGATCCAAAGGGTCAACTTCATGTAAAAATACCTGAAGGGTTTACTCCATAGGGTATTTTAAGTGGGGGAAAGGTGAAAATTATCTTGAAGGGTAAGTAGTCATTTCAAAATGGGTCAAAGGCCTAGGAAGAGAAAATCTTGAAGGGTATGTCCATGGAAAAGGGTTCATTATGAAGAGACCAAAGGGCACTTTTTGTAAGGCAAAGAGACTGGGACAAATATCCTAAAGGGTAGGGATAAATTTCTAAAGGATAGGTTCTATAGGGTAAAGGGTTTGAGATAAAAGTCCTGAAGGATAAGTGGCCACTTCAAAATGTCTAAAAGATCACTTTAAAAATGCCCAAATGGTAGGTTTAGGGAGTCTAAAGGGCATGTGTCCTTTGGGGAAATTATTTTGGGGGAATTATTTTCAGACAAAATGTCCACAACAATTCTCCAAAAATATCACTTCTCTCAGAAAAATGTCTAAAAAAATTAGTTGAAGGGTAGGAGGGCCATTACAAAAGTCTTGAAGGCACTTTCAAAGAGCCAAAAGGTAAGTTTAGGAAGTTTAAAGGGAATATGCCCTTGACAAAACTTCTGAAGGGTAAGTCACAAGTGAAGGGTCTACTCCATAGGGCCTATGTCCATGACAAAAGTCCCAAAGGATATACTTCACAAAAGCCAAAGGGTATATCATAAAGGGCTGAAGGGTAGTTTCAAAGGGGAGGAAAGGAAATGTCAATTACATAAAAAAAATGCCTATAGAAAAAAATCCCACAGACTAATTCTATCATGTTTGAAAGGTATTGGTCCACAATAGAGGTTTAAATCAAAACCCCCATTGCTCATTATCATTTTGTATTGTAATGAAATACACGGTTGAATATTTGAATTCATTATATATTTTTCTTTGCATGGTTGTTCCACTGGTATCTCCTAGGAGATACCTTTAAATAAGGACGAAGAAAGAATTGAAGTATGCAGTATATGATATTAAAAGCTATTATTTTTTTGGATTGACATAAACTGTGTCATTAAAAAAATGTTATACATTACCTTTTTAACATTTATAGGTTTTAACATATCTCCGTGATTATGTTCTGGTATAAATATAGCTTTATCTCTTACATACAGGTATAAATTAAATTAATTTTATAAATAGCTTGATTAATAACTCTTCTCATATCTTTTGTAAATGTCTAGGCTAAAAAATCATACATCAATGGATTTCCATTATGGAGACTATGTTTCTCTCATAAATTATGTTAAGGTCATTAGTGAAGGAATAATACACAAAGTAGCATATCAAGATGTTGAATCTCTAGAACCCATAAATATCACTTCCATATGCCACAATGAGGAAATACCTATTGAATGTGTAAGTGTTAATATGACTAAAGATTTTGATCTGACTCTATCACTTCCATTTCTTGTAGCTTTTACGGATAATTTGGAGGATGTAGTTAATAGTTTATGGAGCACAAGAATTATGCAACATGTAATAGATGAATTTTATATACATAATGACATGTAACAAAGACAAAATAATTTGAGTTTAATTCTACATATACAACCATTGTAAAAAGAAAACCATTAACTGGATTCATTTATTATATATATATCAATGATCCTACCACATTTCAAAGCCTAAGAAAAAAATTTAATTAGAAAAGGGTACATTTTTTGCAAAAATGTATAACTCTTGCAAATGATGAAAACATTACCTGTGTTATGTTGAATTTGCACAACTAGGGGAGATTTTTGGTTGTATTCCTATCCCAATGTTAGAAAATGAATTGGTAATCTACATAAGTCAAGTTATAAAACATTGTGAGACTTGAAGTATAGACATAACTAAAACATCTATTATTAAATGAAATTATAAAAAAATAGTAGACACTGAGACTTGTATAGCAATCAATTTACTATACATGACACCAAAGGAGAGAAATTGGAAACATTTGGGATGTAGTGAATAATGAAGTCATTCTTTACCTGGCATTCCTAGCATAAAGGCATCCAAAATAATTAACTTGTGCCTGAAAATATTGAGTCAAAAAATAAATCAGCTAAATGCTTCACTCAACCAAGTGGAGTTTGATGAAAACACAGATAGTGAGATTTCAACAATATATGTAGATAAATGTTGTACCAAAAAATGTTTTTAGTTAGGATTATCATTTGAGATTCTAAAATGTGCAAAAATGAAGTTTCTTGATTCCACCACAATAGATAGGAGGCAACATGTCTTAGATACCCTTTTTGCCAGTTTGTTTAAGAAAATAAAAACAAAACCAGCATTGATTTTCAGGGTACAAAGATCTATTTGGAAGATTGGCTTAAAATATATAGATTGAAGAGAAGTAGATTTTTTTACATTCAAAATTTTCATAGAAATGGGAATGAAATGCATTTCATGTAGGGATATTTTAACAAAATCCACAATAGAAGACAATGACAACTAAAGATTTGTTGGACCAATTAGTGGATGATTTTACATATGTTTCTTCATGACTAACATGCTAGGTATATATATGGCTCATGAGAAAATATTTGACATCTTTCATTATGTTTCACTCAATAATTTTTAAGGCACCACATCAATGCATAACTAGAAGATATGCAATATGAGCCAATATCCTAGCCAAAAGTTAATAACACGTGGAGAACTAATTTTCATGATGTGACCATTGCCGCATCTGATGACTTTATTAGGTGTAAAATATTCATCTTGTTGACTCAATAGAAATTCTCATGGTTCCTCTCTAGATATTAGGAAGAGCATATCAATTAAGAATTTGTGATGCACTCAAATTAAATACTTTTTACAAGATAAATGTAATACACACATAAATGAATGTCAAAGCAATACCCTAAATAATGTCTCAGTGTCATTCATGACAAGGTGGAACATCAAAAAATATTTATTTTGAGGACATTGATAAAAGTAAAGAAATTACTAATAAAATGTTAGATTTTTTAATGGCAGGGATTATAACACATGGTCATGGTGGAGGAGGATATGGATATTTTTTTACTATACATTCTTGGAAGGTCTAACTTTACTATTACCTCATTGAATAAGTGCTTTAGGGATATGGTAATAACAATGCCAGATACTTATGGATCTTTAATATATAAACTTGGATCTTTAAAATATCCACTGTATGATGCACTTTTGTCTAACAACTGTTATCCTGAATGTAATAAATATAGAGAAGAAGCACAATCAATTGGTGCCTTCAATAAATTTCCTTATAGGCTATACCTTCAACTAGACAATTGTTCTAGGGAAAATAAGAATAGGTAATTTCATCCATAATTATATTTAAATAATGTCAAACCTTATATGGAACTAATTTTACATTTACAAATTCACAAAATCATGATTTTTTGTACAGATATGTGTTGCAATATTTATCTCTCCTTGTATACAAAGGTGTTTTCCTCAATGTCAAGGTCCAATTTCTCCCCATAGGACATACCCATGAGGACATCAATGACATATTTAGAAACCTACGTGAATTTATAAAGAGGAAAGATGTATGGAGTGTGGTAAGATGATGGACACTTATAGGATATGTGAAAATACAAAAAACATCATGCCATATTTGATTTAAGAGGTAGTGTGTTTCAAAGAGTATGTTAATAGTTACCAATTAAAGGGAAGAAATGAAATAGTAGGCTTGACAAAAGGTTAATACTTTCTTCTACTCATGGAGCAAGGTCAACCCATTATACATTTTAAAAACTCTATAAGAGATAGAAATTGGTCACCTTAAATTACATTATGTGGATCAAAATAAAATGGTGAGCTAAATGTTCCAAAAGGTAATTCGATAAAAATATATTTCAAAGACATGAAAAGAGAGAAATGTCTTAAGATTCCATTATTATAAAAGACTTAGATAGAAGTAGAAAAAAGATTAAAAAATAAATTAAATATAACTTGAATAAGAATGTACAACAATTCAATGAATTTGGTTTGATTGGAAATAGTAAGTGGAAGGATCTAGCATATTACTTCCAAAACATCCATGACATAATGAAGGAAGACATGTTCCCTTTTGAAGCTGAGTGCAAAGGAGATTTTTTGGCCTAAAACTCATCACAATATACTCCTACATATAGATCTGCACAAAATGGTTCATGATAGGACCCTTGATTTTGGAGTGGCATCTACAGATACATATGTTGGTCCAAGAAGCAAAAGAACAAAAAATGCATTTAATCTAGCTCAAGATGTACACATCAGAGATATGTGATTTGTCAGACTTGACAATTCTATAAGAGTGGAATACATAGTATGGGTTTCTAGATATAAAAGTAATATTGAGATATGACAAATAAATATGGATATAGAATGAAGGGTCAATGTAGCTTGGTTCATCCCAGTTCATGTAAGGAAAAAGATGTAGAAGAAGCAAAAATTTATTCAGGCTGCTTGGACAAGAAATGGAAGCCAAACCCAACTGACACTCTTTACTATCCATACTCATAGATAGTATCATATATGCTTGAAAACCAAATAAAAATTGGAGAGATCATATAGTTGTTCTCACTAATTTTTTGAAAGGCATTGTAACAAACTATTTGAATTCATCATCTCACTAGGCACTAATAAAAATAGTGATAAAAGGTTTGAAATTTTTGAAATGGTGTTTCCTTAATTTTGGAATGAGAAATATGAATGTTTTTTTCAAATATTAGGCCATTTTTTTAGAATGTATAATTTTTTATTGTTTTATTTATTTATATTTATTTCTAGTGGCACTTCACATTTTGGGTCTTGGAAAATACACTTCAGCATTTTAGTTTTATATTTTTTACTATGACAATTCAATATTTCAATAACTTTGCATCTATTTAATAAAATTTGACTATTGGAATGTCCACTTTACATTTTTGTGATTTAAAATGGTCTTTGGTTTTTGTGTATTCCAAATAGCCAGATCCTATTTTTTGAATCATGAAAACCTCTTCGAATTTTTGGTTTTTCAAATTAAACTTCACATTTTGTATCTTTCAAAATAGTATTTGGTAAATGGTATTTTTAATTCTCACATCTAATAATTTACACTTTAGATTTTGTGTTTTGTAAAATACACTTTGGTATTCTTGTGTATACAAAAAAGTCTTCAGGGTTTACGTGTTAGAATGTCCCACTTGTACATCAGGATTTGTTCTTCAGTAATTTTATGTATCGATAAAATTTGTTATTCATCTTTTCAATTTGTTAAGTTTCACTTTGTATAACCACCCAAGACTATGCCATGTGGTATAATCATAATGACTTAGTTATGCAGAACAACAACCAGTCTAAATGAAAGTCTCAAACAATGAGAGCAATTGAGATTGCAACACACATCACAAACTTGATAACTTGATTATGTGGGAGATTATATTAATAATATAATAATATAAAACCTATGATTAACACATGACATGTACACAAATATGAGATAAAATTTGATGGTCATGAGGATGTCACTTGAATCAGATTAAATAGATATTTCACATACCAATCAACTACTGACATGTGGCATCCCAATCAACCTAGTTGTTTTAAATCACATTTCACCTGAGCACCCAATTGATGTATGGATTATTTTTCCTTAATAAATAAACCACCAAGTCTTTATATCTATAAATTCATGGTCTATGAACCAATTTGAATAGTCAAATAATTTGTACTTATTGCAAATTTATAATATAGATGTCATTTATTTGTAATAAGTCCAAGTAATTCTTGATGAAGTCCAATTTATTTATGATAGTTTTCAACTACTAATTATTTATTATCATTTTAAATGATTTAGACTTATCATAAATACATTAGACAAATGTGATTTATTTGTAATAAATCTAACTTAATATTGATACAGTCTAATTTAATCTTGATATAATCTAATTTATTTCTGATAGTTTAAAAAAATTTGAACTGTTGATAAGTACATATTATCTAAAATAGTCCTTCTAGGTGATCTAGTGTTAATTGGATGTGAAATTGAAATAAACATACTAGAAACTAGGTCAATCTAGTTGTGGAACACAACACAAACCTTGTACCAACACTAGATAATATAAGTTTTTCAATACAACATACAATTGATAAAGAGCAAGTAGTAATGTTGAAAATAAAAATGCTAATATATGTTGTCATTCCTAAATGTTTTAAATTATAGATTTAAAAATAAATGTGATGGATATAAAAAGGAACTAAAAATAGGTAATCTAAAGCTAATTTTAGGTTGTTAAGGCTAAAAGGATTTGAATTAGTGATGGTACTAGCTTGGTCTTGGGGCTTACCCTCTCACTTCATAATCTCACAATGATAAGGGTGTCAGGTGTTTTGCTAATATATACCATCAACTATGTATTTATACTTAACTAGAATATCAATTTGGATTCCCTCTTGGTGATTAAATCCAAGTAGGTATACCTTGGGTATAATTGTTTAATCCTTTTTGATATTTTGTGATTTGGTAGTGTGTGATGAAAATAAAAAATAATGTGATCAAATCGATAAATTAAACTTTCCTAGTTATCTTGTGTGCTAATTTAAGAAAGTAGGTAAAAAATGAAAGATGAATTAATTAATACCAATGTGAGTTAATTATTTTTTCTTGAATAGTACTAAATCAATTGGGTTGATCGAGTATGAAAATAATTAGAAAAAAATCAATTTGATTGATTTTGTTTATTAAAGAACAAGCCAAAAAACATAGTCAAACAAGTTGACTGAGTCTCCTAGATAAGAAACACCCATAGAAATAAGCAATCCAATTAACTTAGTTTATTGTAGGGTTACAATTTTATATATTTAAAAAATGTGAAAAACAAGACTGAAATAAAGAAAATAAATGACTAAGTTATAATGAACCCGATGATTTAATAATGTTGAATTGATGTATTTATATGGTGTCACCCAAATAAATATATTTAAATTGATAACATATTTAAATGTCTTGACTGAGTCTAAATATCTATATGTAGAAAAGTAAAATTATTCAATTAGATTGATCCAGTTGTCTTTAGTTGAAAATGACCTACACAAAGTGAAACAAAGTCGATCAAATCAACTATGTGTTAATACCCATGCATATAAAGGTATATCAAGTCAATAGATTCAATCTAGTAATATATAAAATGAAATAAATAATAAATGAAATCATTAATAAAAACCTACAAGGGTTTGTTTCATTTTAGTTTCACTAGAATGTATACAAGAGAAAGTGAAGCTGATCTAGAAATAAATCCTAGCTTGAAGAAGATAAATCAAACTAGCCATTCTACTTGTTGGTACATTTAGACAATCAGGTTCATAACAAATATCAATCCACTATATATAACTAAGGGGTCTCTTACCATAAAATATCACTAGATAGGGTTCCAAATCCTCTAGTTGAGTAATGCCACATAATAACCCCAGCTAGGTCTTGTGGTTTGTAACAAATTAAAGTAAATCTAATATCTTGCTCACCAAAGGTTGTGGCACAAATGGGGGATAAACATAAAAAATAAAAATTCAACTAAAATTTATAATCAAGTTAATGTAGACGTAATCCTAAGCATGTAGAGATAAATACATTCATAATCCATTATTTATGCAATTCTATCTACCAAAATAGAGGAAAAAGAGTTAGGAATAATTATCTTAAATATGAACCCATTGAGGCATAATATCTCCCTTGGTCAATGTTACTTTGAAATAGGTTGTTTTAGTTTTTAATTATCTTAAAGATAGGTTAGATTTAGGATACAAGACTTATTTTATGCATCCAAGACATTTCCATAAGACAATATTCTTTTCCAAAGAAGTATGAAACATTAAGCAATGATTCCTCAAGTAGAATGATGAAATAATAAATCATAAAGAACTAAAAATGAATGATTTTATCTAATAGAAATGGGGTGAAGGATGTGTATACATATCCTAATCTAAACCTAAACCCTTATAGAATTTTAGTTGACGTAGTCAACCTAGGCAACCTAGTTAGTTAAGAAATAGAATAGTTAGGTCTTGGACTAATTTGGTTGGGTCAACTTACTCTTGTAATATGCTCAATTCCTAGAACAAGGTCAACCTATTCAACTATGTTTATAGGATGATAAAAAAATGGTTTTTCTTAGGTAGGGGATATTTAAGGTGGTGAATTACTTGTAGGAGCATGTAATGGAGGTGTAAAAGCTTAGAGAATAATATGGGAGGAAATTGTGTTGGTTTTAAGTGGTGGTATAGGGAACAATAATATTTTGAAGCACCAATGGTCTACCCACCCCTTTCCTGGTGCACCCTTAAGGCATGCACTCAGAGAGATTGAGACTCAACAAATTCCTACAAGATAAAAAACATCAATAATTGATAAAGTTTAAAAATATTATGTATACATAATATGAAGAAAAATACATCCTATGGGAGGTAATTATTTTCAATCATATCCTTGGCATGTGAAATAGGTATACATAATCCTAAAAGTAGATTATCCAAAGTATTTGATGAAATATAAAGAGGTAACATAAGTATTAAAACATTCATCAATTAAAGATCGCTTGAATTAGACATTAGCTATTTGGATGCTAATGAACAAATGAGGGTCATCCACCCAAAAAAGGATATCATCAAGGATCATAGCTATGATTGTAAATTTGAGTGATACATATATATCCCTTATGTTATGAACATGGATAGGTGTCTCTTTATATTTCTACCTAATACTTTCTTTAGAAATGGGAAAGATATATTCTTTCCCAAATAGTGGTGGTCAATGAATGTTCACGTCAAAGAAAAGATACATTATGTAGTTTTAGCATATCAAATAGGTCCTCATAAGTTAAATAAAATTAATTTCAGATGTGAGTATATAAATAATTACTATGGGATCCTAATCTTCAAATATAATATGAGCTAGATTGGATTATAAATGAAAAACAAAAGTTTAGAAATAATTAGGTCTGACTATATGTGAATATGAACATGATTATACTTAATTTTTTACTAATGTGTAAAAAATTGAAATCATAACATAATAGAAGTAATATAAGGCAATTGTATTAGGTTGGTTGATATAGTTAGTGACATAAAATAAATATAAATAGACCATATTGAGTTTATTGATACAATTAAAATAAAATTAGGCATAGAGTAATATAGTAAGATCAATATAAAGCTATATTAGGTTGGTTGATAGAGTTGCACACACAAGAAACTATATTAGGTTGGTTGATATGATTTTAGGAACAACATATTTTATCAAGTTGGTTGATAGACTTAAATTTTATAAATAAATAAAAAGTTGAAATTTTATGATATGTGACAGGTAAAAAAAGGTTTGCAAGATAGGCCTAAGCATTTCTGTAAGGTGGAAGAGGTATGTGTAAACTAATAAGTTGAAAATCAATGAATGACACTCCACACTTGATGTTGCTCATGTTAACCATGTTTTCATCATACTTGGAAGAGTTGAGATCAATTATAGTTTCTACAACATTAATAGTTAGTTTGGAAGGGTTTTGAGGTTAATTGTTAGGTAATTATTTTTTAAAGTGATTGAGAAAAAGGTTTATGTAGATATCAAGGGGAACATTAGCTTGGCTAAGTGAATTTTAATTGACTCTAATTTCATTAATTTTATCAAATTTATCATAGGCTTGGTATAATTCTCTTATCATGGCATCATGATTAGAGTAACACCCAAGAAAAATTCATATGCTAGATTATTAAGTTTATTATAAGTATTGTGAGAATGAGCCAAAATTGTGTGATACTGATAATTTTTGTTTGGATTATACCAATGGGTGTTAAGTAAGTAAGCATCAACATCTTTATTTGAAGTCTTTTGGAGGAATTTCATATGCTTTTAAAGATTAAGTGGGTGATAATAATTGTGAGATTGAATATGTGATGGAAGAGGAGGAGGAGGCTTGAACGAAATTCCCACTATGGGTTGGGAGAGATTTACTTCATCAAAAAAATTTGGCATGATTTCTTGGATGGTTATCTTAGAGTCATTAGTATCAAAGGAACCCTTATTTTTATCATGATTATTCTTAAGTCTCATAAGCAACTGAGTTTCTTGTTTAGGTTTCAAAGGTTTGAATTGTTTAAGAGATGGTCATATTTTTTAGCTTAGTCTAAGGATTCACTTAATGACTTAGAAGTGAAGGACAGACAAATGTATTGCACTATAGTGTTCAATGTAGTGGTAAGGAGGTAGAAGAGTTTGTCTTCTATAATATTATGCTTGTATTTATTAGCCAAGGATTTCCAATGTTTTATGAAATTTTAGGTAGTCTCATATTCCCACTTATTAGTAATTGATAAAAAATAACAGGTTATTTTAAATTAAGTTATTAGATTAAATTTTTTGGACCAATACATTAACTAAGTATTATATGCTAATGATAGATCTAAAACTGAGTTGATTGTACCATTTTAAAACATCAGTAGTTAAGTCTTGACTAAAAGCTTGGTAGAGGCAAAGGTGTTAGGTTTGATCTAATCCTTATAAAGGTTTTCGAAGGCCTTTATATGCAAAGTGATATTGGTGGATAAATTATAAGAAATAATTGGAGTAATTATATCAATGTTAATGTCAATAGTTTTAGGCACTAAGGGTTTATTTTATATATGTTTGATGACTTTTTTGTGAAGAAGATGCTAGAAAATGAGGTTTTCACAAGAATTTCTAAGGGGTGGTTGGGGAATTTTGATTTGACATACCCCACTAAACATGTTCAAGTTTGGATTTTATTTTAATTAGTTATTTATGTAATTAAAACATTTGGGTGTTATTATAAGCTTGCATGGTAGCCATTTGATTTATGCTTGCATGGTTTTAAAATTGCCTTTTTAAATTAGGTGCATTTTGGTTTGAAGTAGAGGCTTAAGTAGTATTTTGAGAGGCTATGTATGTGGTATTAGTGTCATCATTTATATGATCACTTTGAGTAGGCCCACTAAAGGTAATACCCATTTTTTTATTTGTTAAAATAAGCATGGTTCATGTAGAATGGAAAAGGTATATCTATAATTGATTTTCCCTAAGTCCTGTAGAAACACTACATGTAGCAGAAGGAGGAAATTAGGTGAAAAGTTACATCATTATGGAATAGACAACCATAGGGTCCTTGCCCCTATGTTTTTGATGTTATTTAATAAATATTTTTAATATTATTTTATACCTAGATTACATTCTTTTTCACCCTCATTATCATGGTTTTCAATTGCTTTGTATTTCCTATGGTTTTTAGAATTGTTGTATGGCTCATAATGTTTGTATCTAGTGGAATACATATTATAATCATTATAAGGGTGATGTTTAGAAAGAGAAAATTTGAAAGAGGTACATTGAGAATACTTATGGGTATTGTTTAAGTCTATAACATTAGGATTTTGGGCATAGAATCCTTAAAAATCATAGCTAGTTTTCTATGACGATTACTAAAAAAGGTGTTTCATCTTGGCAATAACTAAAGGCATCTATAAATATTTAGAAAACTAGAAAAATAAAGGGATATAAATTAAGGGTTTAACAAGAGATTCTTGTCAATCCAGATAACTCTAAGAATATATATTTATGGAAATGTGAATATAATCCAAAAAATGGTGGGAGAGGAATCATGATGGGTTCACCATAATGTATACATGGGTAAGGATGACCAATATACCAATCATCTTTCTATGTATATACTAGGATACATAAAAAAGATCAAAATAAATTCTATGTATACTTAAAGATAGTGACATAACCTCATTGCATGTTTAGATCTAATAGTTGGTAATCTACACTCAATATCAATGATATAAGGTTCTAAATCTCATGCCTAAAATATGGGATATGGGGTCTAATTAGGTATCAAGATAAAATAAATGATGTATTGAAATATTTGTAATAAATGTGATATCAAGGATATAATAAATAAACCACATGTAAGGAATGATGAACAAAGGTAACCTAGATCCAATATAATAAATAAAACAAATCTAAATAAGACATAAATGCCACAAGGTCTGATTGTAATGTAGTTTAATAAAATGAAGCCTAAAATAGGTCCTAAACTATGGTTGTAATAGAAAACCTAAATCCCTATGTTATACTGAATTATTATATATAATGAGAAACTAAGGAAAAAACACACATGTTACTCTTATAATAAACAAGACATATCTATATGCTAAGTAAATAATAAGAAAGAGAAAAGGGATAAAGATAATTATCTTGGATCAACTTGTTTATGCATCAGTGCCCCCTTTGGCTCTAGTTTCACTTTGTCATAAATGTTATAAGTGAAGACCTAAATTGTCAAGGATGAAGACATATATATCCTTAGTTGGGAAATCCAAATATTTTTGGGAACCTACTTAGTTCAACTCCTCTTATTAAGCTTTAAAGACATTGATCAATACTTAAACTCCACAAGATTAATACTTTGTCTTCTAACTCTTAATTTCACTACTTAAGGGTATAAGTATGAGCAAAAGTGGAAAAAATGAGTGTTGTGTGTTGGTAATTATAATTATGACCCCTACACACAAAATTATAAGTATGACCCCTACACATACAAATCCTAAACAAAAAATCAATTTTTAATCCAAGCTGATGGTATCAATCCAAATCAATATAGTATAATGGTATTTGTTCTCCAATTTGGCCCACATACCAAAGTTTCTACCTGAATAGATGATCTAAATAGAGTTCTATATGGAATAAGTGGTACAAAGGTTAAATGTAACCTACAAAGCTTTTGAAATGCTTTAAGTAAAATTAAAGTGTAGTTTGTAAAATTTTGAAGAAATAGGTTTTTATGGTGATCAATGTAGTCTAGATCATGGGACAAGTTTTAATAGGTCTTAGAAACTCATTTTGAGCCTTGAAAGTTCTTGCACAAGCATAGAAGAGCTAGAAAGTCATCAATGTGTCATGTAAAAACAAACAAGTCAATCTAATTACACATTTAATAAATACACTTGGGGAGCCTCTCAAACCAAAATATTGAATGGATATGAATTTATTCATGTCAAGATCATCCTCTACAAATTTGGTGTCTTGATGAGCTTTCTATCTCAAGATATAAAGTTTCAAAGTTAGATTTACATAATGAAACATGCATGGGGATGTCAACTTTAAGTTGTGATAAATAGCATTTTAAATTCAAAATTTACAAAGATAAATGGTTGGAATTTGATTATATCATATATCAATAATATGTGTAAAGTCAAAGAGTCAAAAAGTGGGATTTGAAGATCTAATGGTCTGCGTTCAATCAGATCAAGATCCAATGGTGCATAGATAAAGCTTGAGTCAATGGGCCAGGGCAGATCAATAAAGTGTGTTCACTCATACAAAAAGATCTAATGGCACATGGTGACTAATGAAGATAGTGGGTCCAAGTAGATCTATGGTGTATGATATATAGTACAAATCAGATTTGATGGTGAGTAATGAGTCAAAAGGTTAGTGGATCCTAAGGGTAAATGTGTGAGTGATAGGTGTCTTAAGCACATTAAAATAATAAAATATATATGGTTTGTGTTCATTCATAAGATAAAGATCAATGTTGTGAGAAAGAAGTCAAAAAGTTAGTAGGATTCTAAATAACTAATGAGGACAAAGCTAAGCCATGAAGGCAAACACATTGGATAAAGGATTTCACCACCTTGAGCAAGTACACTATATAAATGCAAGATCAAACATGATCTGGGCTGCTAATAACATACTCTGTGAATTTGGATAATGCCATTAAATCTCTACAAAACCTTTCAAAAGACTCTAGATGTAGGTTTTACATCTTTTTTATGATAAAAAACCCTAGCTTACATATCTTCAGTGCAATCATGACTATCTAAAAATCAATAGGGTGATTGGTTTTCATCCAAAATAGATATACATTTAGGATTTAGAAGCCATGGTATAATGGTGACTGCATAAGGAATGTTAGAAATAACATCAATGAACAAGCTCAAGTAACTACTTGATAACATGAAGAACATCAAGCATGATTAAGGAAGATAGTGAAGGACATTAATGCAAAAGAGCTCGAGAAGGATTCATTTTGTGGTGGGGATTTATTACTGTAACTAGTCTTGACCTTCACATTCCCCATCATGCCAAAAAAACATATAGTGATGTTAATTTAGGGTAAGACTTGAGAAGGATTGTGGTGATGGTTATTCTGAGTGGTTGAGATCATTAATGACCCCTTCTATGCCAATTTATCTCTTTCTTACCTTCTTTCTCCATATAAATACTAGCTTTAAACTCTTGATTTTGGATTTCTCGATTGGAGATAGCAAATCTCTACCAAAATCACTTTGTAAAACTCTTTTGAAGAAATATAAGACAATTTTAGATTCTAGTTTAATGTTAATTGTACTTAATTGAATTTTGATTTATAGAATGTATGTTGCCTATTCATCATCTGTAGGTCCTCCATATACATTGTTTTAAGATTGTTAGTTTTTTGTAGGTTGTGTGAAGTGTTAGATAGTGAGGTTTCTCTTGAGTTTTCATAAGTCCATAGTGTCTTACATAGACCTATTTCTCTTTGTCCTTCAAATTGGAGGTCTCTTTTCAACCTTCATACAAAATACTCATGTTTAGGACTTTCTTATAGAATCTAATCAATCCTTCTCCCCATTATATTCATTAGTAGTCATGAAAGTGCCCAAGTTGAGAGTGGATCATTGAACATTTTGTGCATCACCACACTTAAAGTAGATTTCCATTTATGTATTTTCTCCCCTTTTCATCCTAATAGATTAAGTTTTAAGAAGAGAGATTAAAATTATCATATCTAAAGAGCTAGACTCATTAAAAACCCTAGAGGTCTGACCCAAAATTAGGTAACCCATAGCCTAAGGCCATTCCCATGTTGGACTAGGTTTGTGTAAAGGACCTGAATAATCCTTTGCTCAGCTAGGGTGAAACCTAGAACCTCCATTAATTTTGGCATACCTGTTGGGACCCAATCTCTTTGGCATAACTAAATTTTGGAGATGAGGAAAGGTATTTACAATAGAGGGAGACATCCACCATTATCAAAAACTAAATATTATATAAGTTGTTGAGTACATAGCATCATTCAGATAGACCTCTCATGTCAAATGTTACTAGAAGGTCAACTAGTAAAGGTATCCCCTTTGAATTCATTAAGTTACCTTCTATTTCATATAAAATGGAAAGATTCAATAGGATAAGTCCTTATCCTTAAAATAAATATTCATCTCCTGGTCATCCTATTATTTTAAGGAGTTCAACCCCCAATATACAAATGGCAAGACCCAGAATGCAATCTTTCATAACCTTCAATAGTGGTATTCCTCTTAACCTTCAGCAACATGATGATATCCCTACTACCTCTTTGAATATTCTACCATACTTTATAAAATAAAACTCCACCACCCATGTAGATCACATAGTTGAAATTACAAACCATTATTTAGTAAATTAAATTACACAAGATAATATAGCCATGAGACTACTAGCTACATATTTGAAAGGCAAAGCCTTGTAATGGTATAGGGTTCTAGATCCTACCTCAATCAATACCTAGGATGAGTTTGGTGAGTGCCTATGTAAACATTTCAAGGATAGAAGTGACCATGTGTCACTTGTTGAAAAAATTACCTCAATAAAGAGGGCATCCCAAGAATATATGGTTGATTTCAATTATATATTCCAAAATACTTGGGATAAGATCCTTGTCACCATTAAACCCACACCCAATTATGATTTTCTTTACTATTTGAGAGCATTGAATTTAGACATTGCATTCATGATCTAGTTAATGGGTGGGATAACTTTCCATGGGGATTATGAGATAGCTATAAGAGAAAAAATATATTTGATTGCTCATGCCAAGACCTCTCATGCTACTTTTTCCTAAGCTTCAGCTAATCCCACCTACCATTACTGTATTGCCCGCTCCAAACAATCAAGCCCAACCTGATGATAGTCAAGTGGATAAATTTTCAAGGATTGAGAGCTTGTTGAAGGCACAAAACAACAAGCTATTGGCTCTAGAGAGACAACAACAAACTTCATATAGGCAATACTAAGGTCCCTTCCAAGCCCAAAACCCTACCCAATCTTACAATAGACCCCATCATCCATCAAATCAATAAGCTAAGGCCAAATCACTCAAGGTAGATATTATAATAGTTACAACCCCAAAGATACAAGTAGATCAAGAGCCTTTCTCCCCATAAAAAACAACCCTACATAAGAGTGTCAATGGAAATCAAGAGGGCAATCAAATGCGGTGGTAATGGCTATAAGTGGAGAAATGTATCAGGAACCTAGTTGGCAACATGCTCCTTTATTTCAAGGCCATGACATAATGCCTCTTCCAACATAAGGCCCTAAAATGAATCAAGGTAATATGCCTTCCTTGACATAATTAAAAGATCAAATTCAATAACAAGGGAGCATGGGTAAGGCACTGAATGACACCATGTGTATAAAATTCAAGAAGGGGAGCATATGTTTGAACATGTAGTAGTAAACATGGGGTAGAATACACAAAGGATAGATGAACCATTTATAGCTAATATAAGGGATAAGAGGAGGATATTAGATGACAATTTAGGCTATCCTAAGGCTTATTCAACACCTCCACAAGTTAGTCAACATCCTACCACTTCAGATATAGCTACTAAAGACTCTACAACTTAATAAACACCTCAACATCATGGGAAATAGTAGAAGTCTTCTTTTGTTCCTCATGCCATTCAAGTGCTAAGTGATACTCCTACTTCAAAGGTGCAATTTAAAGGCACTAATATTCTTTTTAATATTTTGTATCATATGAAAAAGGATAATGTCACTATGTTTATGTATGATGCTCTATTTATTCTAGGACAGAAAGAGATTCTTTAGCAAGGTCTCTCCAAGCCTTCTCATGGGAATGGGACAACTGATAAGGTGAACTCTATTTTTACAAATAGTAGTTAGCCTAGTTAGAGTCAAGTTCCTATTCAAGATCAAGTTCATAATGTTGTTCATCCCCTTGAGGTTTTCAAACCGCCCCATTCTATTTGTTAGTAATCATATGGGACTATTTAGTACACAATTTTATGATATATTTAGGTGCTTCAACCTCATTTATGCCTAAAACCATAGTAGATAAGCTTGAGCTTAAGTATGTGCCTAATGAAAAAGGTGTTCTCCAGTTGAATGGTTCCTCCCCTAAAATAGTAGGTATATTGAAATATCTTAATATCACATTGGCATCATTCCCAAATTGTGTCATCATGCAGGATGTGATGGTTGTAGACCTACCCTCATATTTTTCCCTATGCCTATCTATGAAATTCATTATATAAATTGGGGGATATTTTTCCTTTTACTATTCATATATGGTTTTTAAGACAAAATATGGAAGTAGGGTCATTGTTCGGTCATAACCTATCTCTAGATTCCACCTAGAGCCCTATATGCCTAACCTTGCAAATGTCAACTATACCATATTTAAAGAAGATAAAAAATTTAGTGAAGAAGAGCTTCATGATCATCTTGAAGGCATTTCAGACCTATACTTGGATGAATGGGCTGCTAACAATCATGGATTTTATCCCTACACTAATATTTAAGAAGCAGGCTTAGGGGTATATTGTATGCATGAGGAAGTTGTTGTTATACCTTGCCTAACTAACACCACTCAAGAGGAGGATGGTCTATGGACTTTATTCTTTGATGTTTCAAAGTCAAATAATGGTAGTGGAGTTGGAGCCATGTTGGTTTTACCCTTAGATTAGAAGTATTATTTAGCTACAATATTTCAATTCAGTTGTACTTCAAACATAGTTGAATATGAATCTCTTTTACATGGTTTGTAAGAGGCAAGAAGAAGAGTTGTAAAACTTCTCCAAGTTAAGGGTGATAGTGAGATTTTTATGAAATAGGTGAGATGCATAAGTTAAATCAAGAACCATCATTTTAAATATTACAAGCATCATGTATGGAACCTCATAGAGGACTTCTTGGCATTCAATATACAATCCATACCAAGAGAAGCAAATCAACATGTAGATAGGCTTGCAGCCATTGGATCTTAGTATGAGGTTGTAGAAGGATTCACAGGCAACTAGAGTCAAGAAAATATAAAGGTCATATGCAATCTAGTTGTACCTAACAATTATGTGAGTTGGAAGGTGTTTGATAATGATGATTGAATTGTATGTTTTATGATGTAGGAGGCAAAAATCTACCATAAAAAAAAAATCCAACATCAGTACGATGACCAGATAGTATAACTAAGATCTAACAATTTTCCCAAGGGTCTTGTGACATTGGAAAGCATCTTCAATAAAGATGACCAAGTGAGAAAGGCAAGGCATGTATCTTAGCTAAGGAGGAACATTATGAAAGGAAAGAGATCCTCAAAGATAAATTATTGAAGTTAGGAAAGATTAACACAATAGAAGAGAGGGATGCATTTTTTGATTTATGACAAGATTTCTTTGATTTTTTTTCATGGGAACACATGTATTTGAAAGGTTTTTATCCCAAACTTTCAAAACATACCATCGAACTAGAAATAAATGCAAAACTATTCAGGAAGAAACAAAGGCCTATCAACCCAAAAGTGGAGGAGTTGATGAGAAGAAAGTTGTGTAAGTTGATTGAATCAAAGATAAAATTCCCCATTAAACATTATTCATGGGTGGAAAAACTTGTGCTAGTGAGGAACAAGAATGGGGAAATATGTTATGTGTTGACTTTAGGGACATCAATAAAGTGCCCCTAAAAGATGTTTACCCACTACCCTCAATGGATTATATTATTCAAAAGGTGATAAGTTATCATTTATTAATGGCTACTCTAGTCATAATTATATTATGGTCAAGGAAGAAGATAGGCATCAGACTGCCTTCACCATAAAGTGGGGTACTTATGCATATATGAAAATGCCCTTTGGACTATCCAATGCTGGATCAAAGTTATAAAGGGAAATGGATGTTACCTTTGAAGGTTTGACCAATGACATGGTGCTCATATACCTAGATGACATCATTGCTTTATAAAAAGAACCATTTGATCACATTATCACTTAAGGTTAGTATTTGAAAGATGTAGATAATTTGGTGTGTCATTGAATCCTTAAAAATGTATATTTGGTATTCATGAGGGTAGGTTATTAGGCCATATAGTGTCCAAGAATGGTATTTCCATAGATCCTAAAATATTTGAGTCCATATTATCCTTTCCCTTTCCCAAACATAAGAAGGGTCTACAGAGTTTCTTAGGAAAGATTAATTTTATAAGAAGGTTTATCTCAAACTTTGTATAGTTGGTCAATCCTCTTACTCACATGTTAAGAATGTGCAAGGAGTTTACATGGACCAAAGAAGGTAAGATAAGTTTTTGGGCCATCAAGAAGGTCATATCTCATGCCCCTACACTTCTTAATCCTAATTTTAACAAAAAATTCTACTTGTATGCCTTCTCTACATTGGATGCAATCTCTACCATGATGATGCAATAAAATGAGCAAGGTTTGGAATAGCCTATTACTTTATTTATCTAGGCCTTAGAAGGGTATGAGGAGAGGTATATATTTGTGTAGAAACATGTGATAATAGTATTGATAGGTTTGAATAAATTTAAGCACATAGTCTCTAATAGTAAGATCATACTCATGGTGGTACACCCAAGTATTAATGAGTTTATACTCAACAGAGACCTCAATGAGAAAAGAGTTGGATGGGTGATAAAATGCATGGAGTATGACCTTGACATTAAGGTTACAAAGATTTTAAGGGGTAGAGGGTTATGTGATCAACTTATAGTAAATGTAAAAAAAGGTAAATACCAAGTGTTTGTAGTCCATAAAAGCTCATAGGTAGCTATAAACAACACACATTTTAGTTGGACACATGATATAATTAAATTTCTTGAGTCAAGCCGATGTCTTATGGGGCTAGATAAATCCAATAAAAGAAATTTTAGGTTGTAAAGTATACATTATGTCCTGATATATGGAATACTTTTCAAGAGAGACAATGGAGGCATGCTTTTGAAGTGTGTGGAATCATGCCAAATAGACAAGATTCTTAAGCAGTTCCATGATGGTCTAGTTGGTGGGCACTTTGATGCCAAGACCATAGCCTCTAATGTCATTAGAGTTAGGTAATTTTGTCCCATAATGTTTAGATATGAATACTCTTGGGTAAGTAAATGCCCAAAATGTGCAATATTTGTTAGCAAATCAAAACTGGTTGCCCTTGCCTTGTAACTCATACAAGTAGAACAACCTTTATTAAAATGGGGATTATATTTCATAGGGATGATATGACCCACTTAAATTAAAGGAGATAACTGGATAATTACAAATAAATACTAGTTTACAAAGTGGGTTGAAGTAACTAACCTTAAAGAAGCTAATGAAGGTTCTATTTTAGATTTTTATGATAGCCTTGTGACTAGATTTAGTATGCCTTCTAAAATAATTTTTGACAATGCATTGGCATTCAAAATTAATAAGGTATGTGAATGGTCCCTTTCATATGGAATTTATCTCAAGGCATCATCTAACTATTACCCATAGGGCAATGGACTAGTAGAGTCCACAAATAATAACTTGTTAAGGATTATCAAGAGAATTATGAAGTATACTCAAAAGGAGTGGCATACTAGATAAAGGACTACCCTATGGTTAGATAGAGTGACACCTAAGAAAGCTATTAGGAAATACCCATACCTTCTTATCTATGGGAAAGAATCCAAGATTACTATATCTCTTGAACTTCTTAAATTAGATCTTGCACATCAACTTGAGCTCTTAGAAGATGATGCTATGTAGATAAGGCTGAATGAGCTAAGATAGCTGGAGGAGATAAGGTACATCACTATGCACATTATGTGGTCTAATTAAAACCAAGTGAAGAAGTCATTTGACAAGATAACTTCCTCAAATACATTCTAATAATGTGATATAGTCCTCAATTGGGATGAGGACCATGAAAAACCAAGGAAGCACTCCAAGTTTGATAGTCTTTAGAGTGGACCTTATGTTATCATAGGTTACAAGGAGAGAAATTCCTTTGATCTTGTTAGGTTTAATGTAGAGAACCTTCCCATCCCTATCAATGGGAGGTATCTCAGCTATTATTGTCTCATGATCTTTGTATATAGCTATATAGGTCTATAATCACCTCTAAGTGCTCTTACAAATTGCTCTATTTGTTGATTTTATACTATTTATGTAGTTGTTTGGTGTTTTTTTTAATTGTTTGTGCATGTATCTTTCCTTCAAATTGTTTCCAGGAGTTAGGCATAATCTTTTTGTAAGTAATACTTCATTTGTCTAGTCATCATGACCAAACTTGATCAAATTCTAGGTTTCATGACCAGCAAGTTGGTCAAGCCAATTGAGTTGCCAAAAATGTTGGCCAATTTAGCCCACATACCAAATATTCTACCTGAATAGTTGAGATGAATAGATTTTTATATGGAATGAGTGGTCAAAAGGTCACATGTAGCCTACAAATCTTTTGAAACACTTTAAGTAAACTTAAAGTGTAGTTTGTCAAATTTTGAGAAAGTAGGATCTCATGGTAATCAATGCAATCAAGATCATGGGATGAGTTTTCATAAATATCAAAAAATAATTTTGATCCTTGAAAGTTCTTTCACAAGCATAAAAGAGCTAGGTTGTCATCAACACATCATGTAGAAAAATAGGTCAATCTAATTGAACATTTAATAAATGTACCCAAAGAGCCTCTCAAACCAAAAGAATACATAGACATTAAGTTATTCCTACCAAAATAATCCTGTACAAATTTGGTGTCTTGATGAGATTTATATCTCAAGATATAAAGCTTAAAAGTTAGACTTGTAGAATAAAACATGCATAGGGATGTCAAGTTCAAGCTATAACAAATAGACATTTGAATTCAAAAGCTCTAAAGATCAATGGTTGAAATTTGATTAGATCATAGATCAATAGAATGCATAAATTCAAAGAGTCAAAAAGTAATCCCTAAATATCTAACAGTCTATATTCAATCAGATCTAGATCTAATAGCATGAGGATGAAGCTCGAGTCAGTGGGACCAAGTAGATCAACAAAGCATGTTCACTTGTACAAAAAGATCCAATGACACATATTGAATGATGAAGATAATGGGTCCAAGTAGATTAATAGTGTGTGATTCATCATACAAAGTAGATCTAATGATAATCAATGAGTCAAAAGGTTAATGGATTGTAAGGGCAAATGCATGGGTGATAGTTGTCTTAAGTACATTAAACTAACTAAATATCTATGGCTCACTTTCATTCATATAGAGAAATATTAAAAATATAAGAAAGAGGTCAAAAAGTCTATAGGATCATGAGGAAAAAATGAGGATAAAGCTAAGCTATAAAGGTAGACATGTTGGACAAAGGATTTCACCACCTCAAATAGGTAGACTACATAAATACTAGATCGAACATGATCTAGGCTACTAGGAGTAGACTCTATGAGTTTAGATAATTCCATTAAAGCTCTACAAAACCTTTCAAAAGCCTTCAAAATTAGGTTTTACATCTTGTTTATGATCAAAATCCATAGCCTTCATATCTTCAATACAATCATGACTATATGAAAACCCATAGGGTGATTGGTTTTCATCCATAATAGATCTATATTTAGGATTTAGAAGAAATGTTAGAATGGTGACTATGTAAAGAATGTCAAAAATAAAATCAATTGATAAGCTCAAGTAACCACCTAATAACATGAATAAAATCAAGCATGATTGAGGAAGATAGTGAACGACATTAACACAAAAGATTTTGAGAAGGATTCATATGGTGGTGGGGATTGATTCCTATAATTGGTCTTAATTTTTGCATTCTCCATCACACCAAAAAAAGAGACAATGATGTTAATGTAGGGGAAATCTTGAGAAGGATTATAGTGATGGTTATTATAAGTGGAATTGGGCTCATTAATGACCCCTTTAGCACCACTTTTTCTCTCTCTTACCTTATTTCTTCCTATAAATACTAGCTTTGAACTCTTGATTTGGGTTCCCTCATCTGGAGACAGTGAAGCTCTACCAAAATCACTTTGTAAAAATCCTTTGAAGCAATATAAGACAATTTCATATTCTAGTTTAATGTTAAGTGTGCTTAATTTAAGTTTGATTTATAGAATGTATGTTGCCTATTCATCATTTGTAGGTCCTTCATGTACCTTCCTTTAAGACTATTAGTTTCTTGTAGGTTATGTGAAGTGCTATCTAGTGAGTTTCCTCTTGAAGTGTCATAAGTCCATAGTGTCTTACATAGACCTATTTCTTTTTGTCCTTTAAGTTTCAAGGCTCTTTTCAACCTTCATACAAAATACTCATGTTTGGAACTCTATCAAAGAATCTAATCAATCCTTTTTCCCATTGTATTCATTAGTAGTCATGAAAGTTCCCAAGTTGAGAGTGGATCATTAAAAATTTGTTGCATCACCACACTTAAAGTATATTTTCATTTATGTATTTTCTCCCCTTTTCATCCCAGTAGATTAATTTATAAGAAGAGAGATTCAAATTGTCATATTTGAGGATCTATCCTCATTAAAAACCCTATAGGTCTATCCCAAAATTAGGTAACCCACAACCTAACATCATTCCCATGTTGGACTAGGTTTGAGTAGAGGACCTAAACAATCCTTTGCTCAGTTAGGGTGCAACCTAGAACTTCCAATAGTAACATCTAAACCAATATTGTATCGATAGTCCCAATATAATATAGAAGACACATGTAGACTAAACCTATATAAGCCAAACCATTATAGTATAGGTATAAATAAGTAGGAAAAAAATATCAGTTGGGATAATGCATTAAGAAATATAGGTTTGCTAGCATAACTAGACTAAAGGAGATGAAGAAAGAAGAAAGAAAGAGACTCAAAGGAGGTCAAATTTATAGTAATTTATAAATGAAAAAATATTATGAAAACACAAATACAAAAGTACCATGAGATGAACCCACCCCTTTCTCGATGTACTCATTAGGATGTGCACTCAAGGATATTGATGTATCGATGAGTCCTATAAAATAAATCATCATCAAAAGATAAAGATGATTTTATTTAGGAATATATAACATCTATCTAGATATTATATCATACATTTAAAGATTCAAGAGGAGAGAAATTATTTTTCAAGTGGATCCAAAATATTCTTAAATTGGAGCCAAAATATTTGTGTGCTTCTTTAGATAATAATTATAAATTTCCCCTAAGCACCTAATGTTCTCTACTAATATCCTAATTTTCAGTTTCTAGTTTCATTTTTGTGAGTTTAAAGAGTGACAACATGGTTTGTATACTACAAGGTGTATTAATTCCTATGATAATATGTTAAATATTTTATTTTAGTTCATTACATTCACATTTATTTATTGAGACATTGACTACTTGCAATGGTTTATAGGTACAACATGTTTTTTTAATACATTTGAGGGGATCTTAGACTAAACATCCAAGGTATTCATCCTTCATTCCCTAAGGTAAGTTTAGGTTAATGCTTCAATTATTATTTTTATTTGAATCATGCATGCATTCATGCATATGCACATCAAAGTGGGGAACTATGTAGAAATATAATTTTAGTAAAACATACATTTTCTTTGTCAAATTTTCATGAGTGTACACACTTTATCCACTTTTTTACATTTATATATTTATGGATACATTTTTTACACATTAGAGTATCTTAACCTTGATAATATTAGTTATCCATATGTTGATAAGCCTACCCTTATTATAACTCATTTTAAAACTTTGAATCAAAATATATGGATTGCACTTACCAATTCTAACCCTCATTTTTTTTGGGTCCAATCTAACTTGGTGTTATACCTCATGCCTTGAATTTTCTTTATCACCAATTCCTAGAGTTAGCCTATGTTTGAAGTGTCCTTGAGATACATATACATAAAATTATATCCTTAACCCTCTCATAGCTTAAATAATGACTAAATATATTATAAGCCATATGCTTAGTTCATAATGATGATAATTTATGAAAATTTATGCACATTAAAACAAGGGGTATGCACATTGAGTCTACATTAAACCAACATCAAATCCATGTCTTGTTCCATCATCACTTTGAATTAAAATGAAGTTTTAGTGAAGCATCTAGTTGTATTAGATTATATAGGGATACAAGGTGAAGTCCTATATTTCATTGGGTCGAAATTCGATTCCAAAACACTAGAGATACATTGGCTCTAATTATAATTGTGTGAATATGTAGTTGTATATCCTTAAGAAGTTTCCTAAAATATTTAATTTATACATACTCTTTTATTCATACATTTTTGGATTAGGTCAAAGAAAAAATTATAATAAATTTAACATATTTTGCCTATCAATTTAAAAAAACATATCCATGTTCATCATTAGCCAACACACCTTCCCCAAAAGTTATAGAACTTAAAAAATAGACAATATTAATGCCCATGTATAGAATAAATAGGAACATGAAAATAATTTTGATATTTTGAAATATAAGATCAACCATGCGGTGGTCATTTCTCTTCATAAGTTTTAACAACCTTTTAAGTAGAAACAAATGTAAGTGATTATGCTATGGGGTGGTCTTTTTTTAAGTAAGTAATCTTGTTCATTACCATTCATATGTATTTTCTTCAGCAATAAGTGGGTAATCTCTTTATCAAAATAAATGTATGCAATAATTCAAGAAATAAATAAATTGAGACATTTTTTATTTAGTAAATAAACTATTGTTGATATTAACCTTAAATCTCTTCAATATTTTCAAAAAAAATAAAATTATAACAATAATGATATTAAAAATGGATAGGATTTTTCAACAATTCCAATTGGTGATCAAGAACACAAAGAGAAACACAATTGTAGTGATGGATATATTATCTAGGCCACCAATAAAGTAAGTTTAGGCTTTGTAAAAAATCTCACAACTTGATAATTTCATGAAATATGCCTATAAGGAGGCATATGCACAAGATGTATAATTTGGGGAGACATTCTAACAATTACTGACGAAGCAAGTTACAAATGAAGGAAAAATGGATATAACCTAAAGGATGGGATAAAATACAAGTGGGATAAGCTATGTGTATCAAATGAGGAGAGACTTCTCTTTATAATGGAAGCTTGCAATTAAAATGGGTCAAGATACGTTAGTATTGTTAACATTATGCGTGTTTTTAGAGGTATGTGTATTGGAATAATATGCAATAATAAGATTCAAAGTTCATTAGAGGATGTAAGTTACGTTGTATAAGTAATTTTAAGGTTAGGATAAAATTATTTTACATACCACTACCTATACCTATTAGACTATGATAAATAATTTATATGCTTTTTTTAGGTTACCTATTTCCAATCATGGCCATAACTATCTATATGTTATAGATTTATTTAACAAAATATGTATTGTTATTACATGTAATAAAATAATTAAATGATATGAAGCAACTGATTTTTTTTATTTCTAATATTTGGGTGAATTTTGGATTACCTAAGCCCATTTTTTTAGATAGAGAATCAAGATTTTTAAGTAAAATTTGGACCATATTATGGATAAATATGGATACTAATATTTAATGAAGATTGAATCTAAAATTTCCATATACTCACCAATGAACAAAAAAAAATGTCAATAATACCTTAGTGAAGCTAATAAGAGGTTATAACAATAAATATCCAAGGAATTGGGATAAGTAATTGGAATACATTCACCACTCATACAACATGGTAATACATACAGCTACTACTAAGTCACCATTTGAAACATGTTTAGGTTATTTTACAACTAATTCACTTGGTTTTTAATTAGATAATAGTGAAAAATCACAAACATGATGGCCTACATATTTTTGGAACCCAAAAAAAAATTAATTAGGTAGAATTTTTTTTAAAATTAGTCATCAAGTATTTTTTTAATTTCCTAAATCTTACACATAATATAAAATAAATCATACAAACAAACTAGAGTTAATCATATAAGTGGTAAAAATAATGATAGAGATAAATTTGAAACCATGAGAAATACATGCGTACTAAGTCTGATAGTAAATAATCATATCATATTGAGTATACTATTGCATTAAGACTTGAAAACATGCTATACATGCCCAAAAAAACACATATAGGTATAAAAAATGTCATATATATGTATGTATGTATACATGCATTAAAAAGGCATATGTCTTGAAATATATTTCTCTTCTTCTCTTGATTCGAAGAAGAGGTTAATTTAGTATATAAAATATCACACACACACACACACACACACACACACACACACACACACACACACACACATGTATACATATATATACATGTATATAAATACATACATGTGTGTGTGTGTGTGTGTGTGTGTGTGTGTGTGTGTGTGTGTGTGTGTGTGTGTGTGTGTGTGTGTGTGTGTGTGTGTGTGTGTGTGTAAACACACACACATAGATACACTAAACAAGGCATATGTCTTGAAACATAATTCCCCTCTTTTCCTAATTTGAATAAGAGGCTCACTAATTAGAATCCTATGACAATCAAAGCTTATAATCTAAATATTAACATTCAACTAAACTTGTTAATTCAAAAAAACATATTATATCATTTATTTTATATATTACTTTGAAGTTTAATAACTAAAACATACTATTAAAATGATGAAAAACAATATACATACTTATTTAAAACGCATGGTCCTACTATCAAACTTTTCTATGATACCCATCCTTATCAACTGAAGTTTGTGCTTTATAGAGAGTCATAATCATTATCTATAGATTGATCAATGGAGTGTGTAGGGTGATCCATAAGGTATAAGTGTAATCATATAGATGATGGATGGGGTTGTATCCTTTAATTACAAAAATATAAAATTTATTTAAGTTGCACACTCAACATTTTAATGTACATATGTAAATGAATTTATTAAAATATAAAAGAATGAATTAAAAAATGTCATAAATGACTTACCATGACACCCCTACTAATTTTAGTTACTAGACTATTTGAAGCACTAGGAAAATATTGCATTTAAGACAATTTTAGGTCTTTTTTTTGGACATAAGGGGAGGGGGGGAATATAGAAAGTAAATTAAGATTCATGAAAATATTAAAAAATAATACCTATTTTAATAATTTGGCCTAGGCTAATGTAATAACTCTATTGAATTATTTTTTATCTCGTATATGAGGAGGAATATTAGTAAAAAACATCAACTAAAACAATATGAGGTTCAAAAAACTATGCACATGCACATATAATTTAGAGACTCAGGAGGTTGTAGCTTCAAACATCAAAAATACCTCAATAGAAGATATTATAGGACTAATACGGTATAGTTGAGGATCATCCTTGGTGGTAGATGATCTAATATTACCCTTTCAAGTGGATGCACCCAATCAGAATAAATTTTAACTTAAAAACATCCACCAAGAGAATCCTTAAATTTTGGAATATGTATTATAAAACCAAAGTAAAGTACTTGAATGAAGACATAACCATTATATACACATAATCTACAACTAAAATATTATAATTTTTATACCTTTTAATAAGCTAAAAAAATCCTATAAAGTAATTCACCATAGTTAATTTTACCCTACTTATATTAACTAATGAGAAAAATCAAACCATCAATTAAACTGACACAATCTAATCACTATGTGTACAACCCAATTACTCAATGATCAAAACTAAGACATTAACTTAATTTAATAATAACACTTGTTCATTAAATTATCAACCCAAGGTCTTTTTAATTTAATAAGATGTTGCCAATGTATGTGAGACACTAGTATATCTCAAAGGTTTGGGTCTAATTGTTATATAATAGAAACTCACTTATGGAAATTAAATAATAAGAATTGAAATTACACTTGCATGAAAAGGAAATTATATGAAAGTGAAATCAAAGTTGTTTTAAAGGCTTCCCACACTAGATGGTTTGAATTTATAGAAACAGAATATGCTTATAAACATATTAAATCATACACATAACATATGCAACAAGAAATAATAAATACTTACATAAACAAAAATATGAATGAAACTAATTTTAATAGAAGAGAAATTAGTTTACTAAATCTATGTGGTTGGGCCTTGTCTCATTAAGACTAGAGATTGGCATCCCTTATTTGTTATAGAGGACTTATTTATTAAAACTAACTTTATTACATAATAGTTCTACTATGGAAAAATTACAAAAATAAAATATTCAGACCTTTTATATAATTATTCTCTATTATCTTCTAACTCTTTGTTCCCTATTAATTTTCAACTTGCAACTCTACTCCTTATATAGGGGAAGCAATTTATTATTCAAAATTTTCTTAAAATCTAGTGGTTATAACTAAAGATATATGGATTTCCTAAAATAACTTATTAGTTTCAATAATGTAAAGATAATATTTTGTTATAGAAAGAACAGAACCAAAATGGAGAAGGAATATTGAAGTTGTTCATCTCTAGATTCATAAAATCAAATTAGCTCCTTAAATTATGGTATGTTTTTATCTCTAGATTCACACCAACTATAATGACCAATAATGTGCATCCACAATAATTTTAGTTACTGCAGGGGCACACAATCAATGGCTATGGGTAGTTCCCAATTGTTATGGGTGTTCTAAGTACCCAACATCTATCCAACCAATGAATGTGGGTATGACTTATAGAATTGTTGTGGGTGTTATACATTTAATGGATGCATGTCATTATAAAATTCATAGATCCTCCTCCTCTTATGGATGTGGGTGTCTGCAACATCCTTATTATAAAATAAACATATAAACCATTAAACTATACTATTTCATCTAAAAATCATTAACTTATATCATGTAACATGTATGGAAATATGGATAAAGGTATGGGTGAGGGATATAAAAATGGCCAAAATAGAAGGGATTTATATGATAAAAATATATAAGATGAGTGCAATTTGTTGACCTCGTCATTAACCAGTATATATTATATATTTGAGTTTCATAGTAGAAAGAAATAAATTTTAGGAAAGAAAATATCACAAATCCCAAAAATATAAATTATAATAATGTAAAAAATAAATAATAATGAAAATTTGAAAATTTAATTCAAAACTAAAAATTAGAAAGTATAACAAATTTTAAAACCAAAAACTTGTGAAACTAAAAATAAAAAATTCACTAAAACAAAATTAACAATGTTTAAAGAAAAAATAATTTAGTGAAGGTTAATGTTTACTTCAAAATACAAATTGTCAAGTATATTTTTTAATTAAATGAGGAAAATCTTGACATTTTAGAAAATAAATAATAAAAATATATAAGTGATAAAAATGATCTTTAGTAGTTTTTATAAAAATACATGGTTCTACTTAACTCGTAGTTAGATGATTATTATTTCTATTATTATTTTAGTTCATAAATAAGAGATAAGTTCCTTATTTCTTAGATTTTTTGGGAGGCCCCTTTTCAATGCATGTTTTATTCAATTGAATATCACCCCATTTCTTAAAATTTATTACTAAAGATTGAATTTTATATTCAAAATAATGAGAACTATCTTAAATAACATTTGTTACCAAATATATATGTGTGGAAGAATCCATTAAATATGTTTGTGTTGCTACTATGAATAAATTCAACTAATATTTATTTTTAAATAGATATATATTTTATATTATTCACATGTAAACAAAAATATTATGAATTAAATTAATTTTAAAATAAAAATAATGTATTGAATTTAAAATTTAATATATAAATAATTGTTAGAATGTCTCAAGAATTTTATACCAAATCTCTACTAAAGGACATTTTTGATAAATGTCATTCACTCCAAGCTAGTGGAAATAGATGGAAAGTCATGCTCAAATGCATTCTCATCCCTTGGGGGATTAATACACAAAAATACACAAAACTATAACATTGGAAGCAAACAAAGGGTCTATAAGGGGTTTTTGAATGTCACATACATATAATAAGTATGGGAAAATTAAGTGTCATGCTCAATCAAAGTATATATCATCCCAAAAATGACTTGGGATCACTACATAAGGACAATGGTTTATTTTATAAAAATTGTGATTTCAAAAAAATTAACAATGTAAGTGGTAGTTTTGGTGGCCTCCAAAGCATTTTTGGAGCTTGTAAAATATTAAATAGAAAACCAAAGATATGTGAAATGAGGAGATAGTTTTGGACCCCCAATGAACACTATGTACATTATCCCAATGGTTCTAGTTGTGAACCCATAGGTGGTTGACTTAGATTTTGAGTTTGAGCACATAAATACCCAACTATAATTAGTCACCCTTGACTAACCAATCAAAAGGTAAAGTGTTAGTTATATATATGGTACTAATGGTCAAGCTATGAATTTGGCCTTCTGTATATATCAATTAAATGCCTATCTATGGATTATAATCTCTTGATGCCCCATCCCAATTAATAGGTAAGTGGGCAGTTGAGAAAATAGAAATAGCAATCAATAGAAAACTTAATTGGGGGTCCCTATAATTTATCCTCCTATCATTAGCATGAAGGATGGATGTAATGAGATAAAATAAAAATTGGTAATCCCTTGGTTTGGGTTGTCTATCCCACAACTATTTAGTTGATTAATAAATATTTATCTTCGGTGACATCCTTCAATGGTAAATTGAACTAAGTTAAGTAGTTCCTCGATTCTAAGCCCATCATAGATTACAATCCAAGATTTTTAAAAAAGCAAATGTATTTAAAATCGGAGCATATGAAAAACCCTTATGACTCTAATAAGGTGGCCCACCCTGAATGGATATTATTATAAATTCTTATTTTACTAGATATTTTCTTCTTAGGAGTTTTCTATTCACATGTCTATGCATCTTGATGGGATATTGTTTTTTTTTTGTTTAGATTAATTAAGATTCACATTCACATGTTTATTCATGTTGAGTAGATACTAATAGATTTATTTACTAAAATATAATTTACTACTATTATTTTTATTTAGATATAAGACAAGGGTTCACCCTGTTGCAATGCAATCTGGATAACTAACATATAAATTACACATAGATTGAATTATTTTTAGATGTGTTTTATTAACTTCAATAAACCTTTTTTTTTACTCTTTAAAATATATGATAATATAATAGAGAAGAGTTTGATTTACTATAACACCATATTATATAAGAGGATCTCATGAAAATAGTTATAGTTATATAGCCAAGCACGTTCTTATAAATTTTGGTAACTAAATTTATTACTCAATTATCTACAATACTTTAGAACCACATATATAGGTTTGTGATGCCTTTTAGATTATTATCCCATCTCCAACATATGCCAAACACACTTCAACAATAACCTATGTAATATGTGAAGATCAAATGAGTTTCTACCCATGAATTTGTAAAACCTTTGTTAGTACCTACCATTGGATTTATTAGCATCAACACACCTCTATGCCAAATTTGAAAGGACATATCAAATTGTGTGGTATTTATAGGTTATGAATTTTTTTTACACCATTTTGATAGGTGTGGAGCATGTTTTTTTCAAAGGTTTAGCCAGTGTAGGGTTGAGGAGTAACACCCTATTTCATGGGGTAATTCACCATGTTAAAATGTTGAGTGTTAATTTTGAAACTATTAAATGCAACTGTTTAAAGGCAAATTTTCACATAGAAGCTTAACCATTTCAAGTTTTGTAATGGTTATTTATACCTTAATGAATTTTTAATATTTGTATACACATATGCTATTTTAGTTTAGCAATATAAGTATAAAATAGACATCCATACATTTTCATAATATTATTCCATGTACAAGACACAAAGATAAATAAAAAATTACTATTCTATTTATATTATCTCTCTTTATTCTCTACATATTATCTCATATAGCTTCCAAAAATGCATATGCATATAACATATCTAGAACATCCTCATTTAGAGTATTATCCACTAGGTTTCTTCCTGAGCCCAAAATAAGTGTTATGAAAGTGGTTCATCTTGTTTGTACATGTCCCATTAAACTAGGTCAAAGTATCTAAATATTGACGTCAAACCATGAAACCCATCAGACTACTTGCCATGCCATTTCAATAAATTTTATATGGAAAAAGACTCACAAGATCCAATCCAAAGGATAATAATTAAATAAAATAAGAGAGAACTTTGAAAGCAAAAGACATTTCTATTCAACTAGTTCATTGAATTCCTTGAATAAGTTGTTCCATTGAATAAAAAATAAGGTAAATATTCTTTTGGTCATGTCCCCAAAAGTTTCATTTAAAACTAAATTTTCATGTGTTTTAAGGTAAAATAAATGTATATCAAGTAGATCAATTATAATCATATTTCTCTACAAATAAATTTTATAATGAAGAGAGAATAAATATTACACTTCTAAAAGTTTCTTCACCTTATAATAAGTGGTGGTAAGTTCCCATTATCAATGGGAGAAAGATTAAACAAAAGATGAATCTTAGGAGACCTATGATAAGTTCCTATAAGATGTCAAGGATGAATATTATCTTGAATATGTCCATGACAATTGCTACATCCATTAGAAAAAACTATGGAAAGGTAATGACTAGTCATTCAAAGCATATATTAATGCCTTCCACAAGTTGTATTCATTATTGGGTTTATTAGAGTCAGAGTAACATATATTTCTCAAGTATCATAATGACATATGACCATTCATTGAATCAAATCTGAAGTTGGATAAGGTTAAGATGATGGGAAAAGCCTATAATTATGCAAAACCATTGAACAATAATTAAAGGTGAAGGGTAAGTGGGAAATAGATTCCATTCCAAAGAATACATATACTTTAAACAAGCCCAAACAATCTAATTTAGGTGAATGGTTTAATTTTTTTAAAAACAATATGTACTCCAATGTAGATTTCTATGCTTAGAAAAGTTTTCTTACATAGGTATAAACATAGGATCATGAAGTGAATCCCTTTTATGGAATCATTGACATAGATTTATAAAGTTTACTAGCCACTACACAAAAAAACACCAATAGTACAAGATGTTGAAGCAAAAAATCTATTTCAATGATAGATGTGGATCTAAAAGAAGCCTATATATTTTTATATTAATAGTGGTAGCATGCGAAACATTATCTCTAAAATAATTTCCATGTGACTAGCTCTGTTAACCATGCCTCATCCAAAACCTTTAAAATTAGGATGGTTTAGTTCTTGTAACAACAAAGATATACACATCACTCTCCAGTGTCACTTTTCAAATTGTATATATTATTTCAAGGAATAGTTTGTTTTTTATGTATCATTGGGACTTGATTATTTTCATATAATCTTTGGGCATGGATACATGCATAGTTTCTAGTTTATGTATCAAAAAAACCTTGCAGCATATTTATATCATGGGTAATCAAGAGATATCATATTCTTGAAGTGATTTCATGCTCGAATCATGTTATGCCAGCTAAAAGAAATATTTTACCATATAAATATGCATATTTAGTTTTTAAAACTTCACCTCCTATTGGCTTATGAGCTTAATCACTAAAGACAAATCAAATTTTGAAAACCATATATACACAAAACTATTTAATGTCAGTGTATAGAGTCAATAGAGTAGGTTAACTCTTACAGTAAGCCATATAGTCTATAAGGTATGAACTAAAATTCAAGGTTCCACACCTACTTTATATACTCAACACATTAGGGACTATTACTTTACCAGAAGGGGTGACTAATCTATGAGTATCTTCTAACATAAGCTCCATTGATACCACCAAGACTATTTTTATAACTTATGGTAACTAAAATCCCTTATTAATGTTTTATAGTAATCCATAACCACATATAGAGTTTCACAATAAATAAATTATCATCATCATCATCCCATATCCAGTTGATATTGAACACAATTCAACATTAGTGCAGTATAATCTACATAGTTTATATGTAATGCTACCTATACTTGAGTCAAAACTTTTTTGGTACCTACCATTAGCTTCAACAATCTTTGATACACCTCCATACCAAAATGTAAAGGGAAAAACACACTGAATGGTACTACTAGGTGTTGAAAAATTATTACCTCTATATTGATAGTTGTAGGGTGTGCATTCTTCAAAGGATTAATTAGTGTGGGTTTGATGTGCAACATCTTGTGCCAAAATGTCAAGTTTACTTTTGATGTTGATTAAAAAAACAATAAAAATTTGAAGATTAATATATAATATCAATTTTGTAAACTTATATAATGGTTATGTTTTCCTTTGTAACTTTTTAATATATGTATACACATATATAGATTTGGTTAGGAATTAAAATAGAAAATAAACATCTTTACATCTTTCTCAAGCGTATGCCATGTATAAACTACATAGATATAAAAGATATTTGTTGTTCTCTTTATATTATCTTTCTCTCTTTCTTGATTCTCAACATATTATCTCACATAACTTCCGCTCATGTATATAAGACATCTAGATCCTAATTTAGAGTATTGTCGATTGGGTTCCTCCTAGGCTCTATTTCACCCTAATTCCTAAAAATTGGTGTGTTATAGCTCATATTAAATCCTTAATATGGGTCAATATGTTAGTGTGTTAGGCTCACAAAAATAAGGGTGTCTACCTCTATGGTCTCTTTTACAATGATGGGGACTATGACAAGGTGGATATGTTTTTGTATCGTAGGTTTCATAATCCTATCATACACATGATATGTAACCTATTTGTCCAATGTATATCCCTTATCTCTACCCTATAAATATTTAATGTCAAAATATTTAGGACTCTTATTAAATATGTACTAATAGCTAGGTTTACTTTAAAAAACACATCGAGATCTAATGGTCATCCACCATCAGTCTTAAAAATATATCCTCACTTTCTCATAATTAAACCTTGATGTTTGGGGAAACATTTAATTGGGAAAGGAGAAATTCTTGTTGTTTTATGATGAAAAGAGTATAAATTTAGTCCTTGGTGTTTTTTGAATTTTATTGAGATGTAATTTCTTGACCTTAAAAAATGTGACTCTTAAAGGGTAATTATTTTTACTCATTTTTTATAAAATTAACTTGTGTACCATATTATTTTATTAATAAATTTTCAAAATTTTGTCAATAAAAAAAAAGGTAACATTAGGGCTAGATTGTAGATGTTTTGACAATATAATGGAAACCTTTAAGTATTAGTTCATATTATAAAATAATGGGTGCACTTTCCATTAAGGGTATTACTAAACTGCTATGTCTTCATATTCATTAAAACAATTACCATTTTAATACACTCATCTATATTTATTGTTAAAAAAGTATGATTTCAAAGGAAAAATCCCTAGGTGGATGTAACATCTTTATAATCTCTCGTATTAATATTACCATTAGTTTTTTGAGTCATGTTTCGTGAACCTTCTATAATTTTTAGTTAAAATCATGTGATTTAATTAATGTTTTTAATAATTAGTTTAAATATTATGTGTTATATGATACTTATTCCATTGATTAATTATTTTATTCTACTATAATAATCTTAACTACCAATGGTATGTTGGGTATGTGTTAATAATTCAACATGTATAAAATTTGTGAGAAAGA
>JARHVA010000516.1:97500-100000 GCA_037957365.1 Torreya grandis
AATTGCATTCAATTATTCATTTTAATAATAATTAATATTATTTATGCAAATTCATAAAAGTAATTTGATATTGCATCTTTTGTAAAAGTGAAGAAAAATGGGTAAACTCAAGTTATGGAAAGTGAGGTCATAGGTTAAGTCAAGTGTTATGCCCATTGTTTTACACTTACACGCATGACCACCACCATATCAGTGAAATGATACCTTATATATATATATATATCTGTGTGTGTGTGTGTGTGTGTGTGTGTGTGTGTGCTTTTCTCATGCTGAATGTTATTCTGATTGTGGCATGTGTCATGAAGATGTCTTGTGTTTCCATTAAGATGCAAATATCAAAGATTATCTAGTATCCAAAAGTAACATGGAACGTGACTTGTATTTTTATCATGTGATAGAAGGAGCTCATGTGTCTTAATTATATCAAATGGGAATGGTTTCATGGGTTAATAGTCTAAAATAAATGACTTTTAAGTTACATTAAACTGATTATTTTAATTAATAATTAATATTGTAAAGGCAAAGTCATAAGAGTGTATTGATGTGTTGAGTTAGTCATTTATAAAATGGCCCAAAATTGTAAAACATGAATAGTGGGAAAATCATGGTCGAATTAGATGGATTATTATCATAGGTCTAAAGTTAGTTACTAATGAATTTATAAATTGCATTCAATTATTTATTTTATGAATAACTAATCATATTTATGTAAATTCATAAAAGTAATTTGATATTGCATCATTTGTAAAAGTGATGAAAAATGGGTGAACTCAAGTTATGGAAAGTGAGGTCATAGGTTAAGTCAAGTGTTATGTCCTTTGTTTTACACTTACATGCATGACCACCACCATATCAGTGAAATCATACCTTTCATATATATATATATATATATATGTATATATATATATATATATATATATATATATATATACTTTTCTCATGATAAATGTTATTCTGAAGGTGGCATGTGTCATGAAGATGTCTTGTGTTTCCATTAAGATGCAAATATCAAAGATTATATAGTATCCAAAAGTACCATGGAACGTGACTTGTATTTTTATCAGGAGATAGAAGGAGTTTATGTGTCTTAATTATATCAAATGGGAATGGTTTCATGTGTTAATAGTCTAAAATAAATGACTTTTCAGGTACATTAAAATAATTATTTTAATTAATAATCAATATTATAAAGGCAAAGTCATAAGAGTGTATTCATGTGTTGAGTTAGTCATTTATAAAATGGCCCAAAATTGTAAAACATGAATAGTGGGAAAGTCATGGTCGAATTAAATGGATTATTATCATAGGTCTATAGATAGTTACTAATGAATTTATAAATTGCATTCAATTATTAATTTTATGAATAATTAATATTATTTATACAAATTCCTAAAAGTAATTTGATATTGCATCTTTTGTAAAAGTGAAGAAAAACGGGTAAACTCAAGTTATGGAAAGTGAAGTCATAGATTAAGTCAAGTGTTATGCCCATTGTTTTACACTTACATGCATGATCACCACCATATCAGTGAAACCATACCTTATACACACGCGCACACTCATGCACATGTGCACACACACACGCGCACACCCACACACACACACACACACACACACACACACACACACACACACACGTGCACACGCACACACACACGCACACGCACACATGCAAATGCACACGAACATGCATGCACACGCGCACACGCACACGCACATGCACATGCACACGCACACGCAAAGTCACAAGAGTGTATTCATGTGTTGAGTTAGATGATCACCACCATATCAGTGAAACCATACCTTATACACACGCGCACACTCATGCATGTGTGCACACACACACGCGCACGCGCACACACACACACACACACACACACACACACACACACACACACACACACACACACACACACACACACACACACACACATGCACATGCACACGCACACGCACACACCCACACGCACACGCACACGCACAAGCACATGAACATGCATGCACACACGCACACACACACGCACACGCACACGCAAAGTCACAAGAGTGTATTCATGTGTTGAGTTAGTCATTTATAAAATGGCCCAAAATTGTAAAACATGAATAGTGAGAAAATTATGGTCGAATCAAATGGATTATTATCATAGGTCTATAGTTAGTTACTAATGAATTAATAAATTGCATTCAATTATTCATTTTAATAATAATTAATATTATTTATGCAAATTCATAAAAGTAATTTGATATTGCATCTTTTGTAAAAGTGAAGAAAAATGGGTAAACTCAAGTTATGGAAAGTGAGGTCATAGGTTAAGTCAAGTGTTATGCCCATTATTTTACACTTACACGCATGACCACCACCATATCAGTGAAATGATACCTTATATATATGTGTGTGTGTGTGTGTGTGTGTGTGTGTGTGTGTGTGTGTGTGTGTGTGTGTGTGTGTGTGTGTGTGTGTGTGTGTGTGTGCTTTTCTCATGCTGAATGTTATTCTGAT
>JARHVA010000516.1:110000-157500 GCA_037957365.1 Torreya grandis
TCTCTTAAATAACTACTCAATTATGTGAACTAATCTATTCATTATGAGATAATACTTCTAGCATAGACACTTAGACCCATTCCATTACACCATAGATAAGAGACCAAATGATAAATTTAATAAAATTTATAAGCACATAATCATGAGTTGGTATTAATAATCCACTTCTTTTAATAATTGGCCATCCTATGAATGCTTATAGATTGAATCCTTATTTCTAGTTTGGATCATTATTTTTTATAACAAGAAGGTCAAAGCTCTATTAAATTATCCTTTTATTATTATTTTTAGACATATGATAATTTACAATATTAATCTTACCCAAACACTTCAAGGAGGAGCTCTTCCATAATATGTTTCATTACAATAACTTTATTGACATTTAGATTATACAATCAAGTCACAATTTTTTTCTAGTTACCATCATACATCTATTTTGTTTAATTTCATATTCACAAATTGATAGGATTGATTCACCAAGATATATCATAATATAATAAAAGAAGATATATTACATATTTAATAAGCTAATCATAACAAAAATTTATGCAAGTGAAACACATTATTTCATTAGTAAATCTTCACAGCCTAAGGAGCTTCCCTTACATTGATGAATCCCTTCTAAGAGGATCTACATTCAGAGTATAGACTAGCTGGCTACATCCCATTTTATATGAGGGTTTCAATAGGTAGATAAAAAATCCTTTTACCTATAGTTGGGTCACTACATAAAAGACTAGCTTCCATAAGATTATTACAAGTAGACTAGTTGCAATTAACATTATCAATGCATGAGATTGCATTCATCTATTACATAAGAACGAGTCAAAAATCTAGGTCTAATTTAATTAATGGATAGAAATTAGTCTTAAATAATGGTCCTTGTCTTCTCTAATATAGATATAGGCCATTTGAAGGAGAGATTACCTCCAAACTCATCAATCTATTGCTCTAGGCACCCCTAAGCTCAAGACTCCTAGATTCGAGCATGCCTACATCATGGTAAGATCAAGTATAAGTATCTATGGTAAGGGTGCCATAACACAAGGGAGTGACCATGTACAAATACCTACAACCCTACTCCCAATTATTACCCAAGGAGACTATCAGTCCCAATTTCAAATCAAAAAATCATTCAAATGAAGCTAAACATTTCATAGATACAACTATCAAGCAAATAATCACATCATAACATAGGCTTACTATTAGAATGGATATCAAAAAGATGCCTCATTTAGTTGATTCCATCTATTGGTTATGGGAGGGAAACATAATCTACCACCATGCCTATCATGAGAGGGATTAACAATCTACCACAATGACTTTGATGGGAGGGTTAAATAATCTAACGTCATGCCCAACATGGGAGGGCTTAAAAATCTAGCACCATGAAAGGTATTACTCATAAAAGGTCACTTCATATTATCACTACAGCTATACAAAATTAAAACAAGAGAGATACAACATTCCAATCAAATAAATAGGAATCAACTATCACCAAGGCCCTTAAGTGGGCAAGAACTACATGGAATCCAATGCACATCCATAGAAAAGAAATAAAATAGGTAGAATAAACTAAGGGGTCATATTCATCATAAAAACACATATCAATGAAATATAAATAAAATTGATTTCATATAAATAAAATAAACTATAAATAAGTATTTTGAATCCCACATATTGACTCCAAGACCTTCAGGACACTATCCTCCAGTAGTATAAAAGCTCATCTCTCTTAACCAACTATTACTTCTCATTGGCCTTCCTCCTTTTTCTCTCTTCTACTCAGTATATTATTTTTGAATAGGAAGAAAATTCCACCTAATGGAGAGCTCCACTTCTTCATATATATGTTCTATAATCAACCAACCCACCTACTTACCAGCCTATGCCTCATTAATGATTGTTCTTTTCCATGTCCATAATGTTGCATGGTGGCTCTATAGACTTCAATGGTTGCTTCCTAGACTAACTCACCTTTTCTACTTGACTCAAAGCATAGGTAATTGATATATGAATCTACCAATCAGCCACTAGACATTGGTATACTCAAGTTGCAAGATATTAAGGTGAGGAAACAACAAGTTTCATAGACAAAAATTAAAATATAAATGCCTAAACCACATGCTAAGGCTAAAAGAGAAGGCTAATAGGATCTAAAAAATTGACTAAAATAGGATAGTTCAATGGAGCATTCCAATTTTATGGAAAGCCTACTAGTGATATAACCATGTTTGATGTAGTCTCATTCTTTAATTGGCCATCCCATATTCCTGCACACTTGATGCATGCATCAAATTCCTTTAGCTTAATAGATGAAGCTACATAATTTGATCAAAGTAGGAACACTCAATCAATTATAAACAATCATCATATCAAGGAATACAAACATTCACAAAGATATATTTACATAACATTATACACATGCATCTATTGATATATAAGTTTATGAACAATGATAAAATCATCATTTAATCAAAATATTCTAAGAGCATAATCATATTATTTATTTCAATGTCACCTAAGTAAAATGCAATCATTTTACTTTCAGAATTAAGAAAATAAATGTGATTAGGAATAGGTCCTTCTCATCATCTCAAAACATGGTAATGATCAATATAGTATTTATATACCTTAGTTAGACATGATGAAAAACATAAATCCAAAGTGAAAATATAAATATATATAATCTTATAGTCATTTAATGTCAAACATGATCACTATACAAAATATGGGACTTATATCCCCCTCCACTTATGTAAACTTCCTCTTAGAAGTCACTAAAAGAGGTGAGGGTACCGAACCCTCAATGGTGCTACATTTTCCCAAGTAGCTATTGATTCATCATATTTTTCCCACTAGACCTTTACTTGGTCCAATTTTCTACCTTGAAGGGTTAGTTTTCTACATGCTATAATCCTCACAGGCTCCAAAACTAAATCTCAATCGATATCGACCTGCAAGGCCATACAATACAATACATGATCAATGTTAGGTACATGCTAATGTAAAACTAAGACATGAAGTACACTATGAACATGAGATAGGTTAGGTGGTAATGCCAATTGATAGGATACTAGGCTAATAATATAAAAAGTATAGAATGGCCCTACAAAATGAGGTGCTAACTTTAAACCTTTTCTATAATAGATAGGGATATTTTTGGGTTTTGCTCACAATAACACCTTGTCACTAACATTAAAATGTCACTCAATATTTTTTTTATTGGCATACTTATTTATCCAGTCCCTAATAGTTTAAATGTATTGTTGAATATTAACTACCTATTGTTCCATGTCTTCTAACATAGTAGGATCAATAAAAACTCTATCCTCAAGTCGATTCCAACTTAGTGGGTTCCTACAAGCTCTAACATATAATTCCTAAAATGGGGCCATTTTGATTTAACTATTATAAATATTTTTGAGGCAAATTTAATAAGATATAGATAATTATCCTAATGGGACTATTGGTCCATAACATATATGCATAACATGTCCTCAATAACTTAATTAACTCTCTCAAGATGGTAGAAAGTATTGAACCAATGCCTTATGTATAAATTTCCATAAGTGTGGAGTGTAAACTAGTTCTCTATCTGAGATAATCTTTCATAGAATCCCATGCAATTATAAGATGTCATCTAAGAAGAATCATGCCACTGAAGTGGCATTTTAGGTAGTATTCATTGAATAAAATTAAGCTACTTTGGTCAACGTATGCATAATGACCATGATTTCATCATGATAATATGGTGAGGTAAGAAAAACTACAATGAAATCCATGGAGATCATATCCCATTTCCATTTTGGGATCTCATGAGGATATAAAAATATTACTAAATGTGAATGCTAATCCTTGACCCTATGGCATTCAAAGCAATGAGCTATAAAATTAGTAATATCACACCTCAAACTAGCCCAATGATATAATTTCATTAACTTTGTATGCATCATCTTAACCCTAGGGTGTGCTTGGTAAGGAGCTCTATGTGACTCATAAAAAAACAACTGACATAAGTCACCCACTACAAGAACATATATATGCCCTTTATATCATAAAAGGCCATTTAGATCAAAAGATAGCCTTACAATTTACATTTTAGATTCAAATCAAAATCTACCACCTATTACACTTCCTTGTAGAGGTTTTCCTTAGGAAGCTTCTCCAAAATATGACATCCCAAGTCCGTATGTAGGATCATTACTACTAACTCATGACACTTCCTACTCAAGGCATCAATAATCACATTTTCCTTCCCTCTGATATACATAATATCATAATCATATTCACATAACAATTCCATTCAATGGATTTTATTGAGATTAAGTTTAGGCTAATTGAATAGGTGTTGTAAACTCAATTTTTTATTTTTATAATAGAGTGGTGACCAAGCAAGAATTATTTCCATCTCAGACAAGCATGATAATAGATTAAAATTCCAAATCATGTGTGGGGTATTTAAACTCATAGAATTTTAGTTTATGAAACTCAAACACTAAAATTTTACCCTACAACATGAGTATATCTCCTAAACCTACCTTCAATGCATTAGAGAAAACAAAGAAATCCCCCATAGGATTAGGTACAACCAAAATAGGATCATCAACAAGTCACTTATTTAGAAACTAAAAGGATTCTTCACACTCTACTAACCATAAAATCTTATTTCCCTTCATATTAAGTAAAGTAATGAGATTTATAATGTGATAAAATTTATCCACAAACTGTCAATAATAGTCTACCAACCCATGAAACTACAAACCTCTAAAATGTTTGTGGGTATCATCCATTACATGATTTGCTAATATTAAATGTGTCTAATTAAATCCTTCACTTGAGATGATGTGCCTAAGGTATTTCACCTCTAATTGTGTAAAAGCACACTTCTCTAAGTTTCTAAATAACTAATTATCATGTAAAACATATAGGATTTGTCTTAAATGGTCTTCATGCTCTTCCTCATTTCATGAAAAAATCAAGATATCAACATTAAATGTCAACATGAAATGGTCCAAGTAAGTATGAAACACTTCATTCATGAGGCTCATGAACACTACTAGGGAATTAGTCAAACCAAATGGTACAATTACAAACTCATAATTCCCATATCACATTCAGAATGTAGTCTTATAAATATATGCCTTTGCAATATGTAATTGATGGTATCTGAATTTCATGTATATCTTGGAGACCACCTTGTTTCCCTAAATTTGACAAAATAAGTCATCAATATTAGGTAAGGGATAATGATTATTAATCGTTACCTTGTTCAACTAAAAATAATTAATGTAAAAATGAAGGGACCCATCTTTTTTCTTCACATAGATGACCAATGCTCCCCATGGAGACACACTAGGATGGATTAAGCCTTTCTCTAAGAGTTTCTCAAGCTGCATATTGATTTTACATAATTCTAGTGTGGTTATATTATATGGTGATTTTGAGATGGGTTTATATCCTAGAACAAGGCTAATTTGGAAGTCAATCTCTCTCAGAGCGACATATTGGGTAGCCCATCTAGAAACACATCATGGAAATCCCAAATAATAGTATGGTCATCCAAGAATCCTTCTCTCACTCCTTTGACCTATGACTCACCAAATAAAAAACAAATAACAACCCTTCAATAGGGAAATGAGTATGTTGATCTTGGATAACAACCTAGGAGTCCCAAAGTCATCAACACACTTGATAACCTTATCATGGAAATCTAACTTGACTTTATGATCCATAATCCAATCCATTTTCAAGATAACTCCTAGGTTCATAAGGGTATAATATGTAAATCCACTATGGTGGAAAAGACATCAAGGTCTAAAAAATAGTTGCTCACTAAGGAGTTGATGGACATCTTGCCTATGTGACCAACTTTACTACCCAATCTCCAACTATCTAGTATCCACCAACCCACAACACTCCATAATAGAATGGTAAATAAATGAGTCTAAAGTTCAAAATCAATAATAATGTGATAAAAATTCCATTAATCATATATATGGTCTTAATGATCATTACCTATGTTATCATCCCCAAAATACTTTATACCTCCATGGGAACTCATGAGATTGAGTTATCCAAAGAGGAAAGTGGGAGACAACACATCCTATAAAATATCAACTCTTTCATTTTAGGATGAATGATGGTATAGTCCAAGGACTAAGTAGTTTAACCTTTTATACTTAGACAACAGTGATTGTTACCACCATAAGTTCAAGATGTGTTCCTTTTCACTTTGATTTCACTATAAATTAAAGAAAATTATTCTATTCATTTGTTATTGAGTCATATCATACAAGTTTATAAACCAAGGAAAATATTAAGGATTTAAAAAAATATAAAAAGAGGGAAAGGTAGGGTAGGAAAGAGTGTTTACAAGTTTGAAAAGTGTTAATAATTCAAGAATTGATCTAAGTGCCCTATGATAGTTAAACCACTATGTGCCAAGTTTCACCCGAGATTTTGACTTAGTTTTACACAAAGTAAAATTTCAAAGGAAATATAATGATATGTTTAATTCACAAACCCCCACTAAATATCAATATTCAAAGATCCTATAGTAAACCACATAGGTCCTTCAAATATAATTTGTAAATCGATACACATAGTGCTAAAGTTGAAAAAAATTGAGAAGGGTTTATGAAAGGGTTAGGACAACATAAAACATTATAACCATCATTTTCATCTTGTAAAAAAACACTTATTCATTTCTCTAACATTACCATCATTAAAAAATAGAAATGGTTGACAAAATAGAAAATAGACAACTAGTTTAGCAACAAATAGGGAATTGTATTAAAAAAATGATTTCCTTTACAAAGAGTGCCTATCATAGTAGACATTCACAATCTAGATGATGAAATAAAAATTAGGTGAAGTCCTAACTTAATAACAATAGCATTTTGGAACTAAAATTTCTAACCTTTCATAATGGGATATAACTTAAAATTTATATCAAAGGATGGGGCTTGCCTCCAAGTAGTACAAAGCTCCCATACTAGGCTTGATGGCCTCCCAAAATTTGTTACAATGATATGATTTAAGAAATATATAAATATCCTCCACTCCCTACATAACATATCTGAGGGTCCACATAAATAATATGTGGAGGATAAATGGGTGAATTTTATCCTAATTATTTGTATTCTACCTCCCTAATAGCCAATGTATCTACTACTAGGTCAAAATCCTAGTCAAAATTAGATAAATTCATCAATGGCTCTCAAAATATCACCTCTAGTTGATTTACTAGTCTCTAACTTGAAGGGGACCTTCATGGACACCTTAATATTTTAAACCTAATTAATGCTCATAGTGGATTGGGTAGAGGGTTTGAACACCACTTGGGCTCTAACCTTGTTGGACTTCAACACATTCCTTTTCATGACCTAGTCAATGTGACCTAGGTGAACTCTGGACTCACTCATGTCCATCAAAGTTACATTTGTGTGTAATAACATAGTGATGTTGATGTATTTAAAGTATTCCAATATCTTTTTCCTACCTTATTCCAAGGGCTTCACTACCATCTATGCCATGTTTATCCATTCTTTAATTTTATCCCTCATAATCCTAGCATAAATTTGATATAGTCTTAGGTGTAAAGTGGTCATAATATTTAATTATAGGAACATACCCTTGTGAGTGATCATTTCTATCTTCCTACACTTGCTTTTAACTAGAGTAATTATCTCTAAAAATTCCTATGTCCTTTGAATATGAGCTTTGTTATCTTATAGAGTCTTGAACACTTATCCTAGAGATGAGAAAAGTTCTAGGAGGGTGTCCTTAAATTATCTAATCAAATCCACATGGAAGGGGATATTTATTTGTGATTCTAGGGCTCATAACTTCTCATGTATGTCCTTCATTAGCTTATCTGACATATCATGTGTATCTAGGAGAATAGAAACTGGGTCCTTGACCACTTTCTCTTCTCTTATGAATGTATTCACTTTGGTGAAGGATAAGAGGTATTATTTAGTTTTCCATACCATAGGGTTCCCCACATGGTGAAATTATAGGTGAGGATTCTCCTAATGTTTCTTGTGGTGTATTTAAAGTCACACTACACACTAGGGTCACCTTGCACATTCATATCAAGTGAATGTGACACCATAACTATTCTTAGGGTAGATGCAAGTGTTGGTGGGGTGATGAAGATGGTCATCATATGTGGAGGATGAGGTGGAGTGGTAATGGATGAAGTGGGAGAGATGAAATATTAAAACAATAGAGGAGGAGGAGGCATAGGGGCAAAATGAGGAAATACAAAAGGGGAATCCCAAGGGAATATATTTGATTACCATTGGGTCTATATCAAGTTGACCTATAGGTAAATGACTATAGAGAGAGGGGTATTTAGTATAAAGGAGTAAATTTTTTATTTAAATATATATCACTAAACACCTGAGATGATGTAAAATGGAGGACTAAGAAAGATGTGATGAGCCATAGGAGGTGGTACAGGAGGAGTAGTGGGAGAAATTGTGACCTAAATAAAAGGATAAGGATGAATTTCCTTTTACTTATTTTATATTTAGCTAATATAGTGGAGGGATTATGGAAAGGTTTTTTTGTGAGTGTGGGATGATGGTGCTTACTCACACTTGTATCCAAGCTATTGTTTATGTTTAACTAGAGTGTCTAAGTAGACTGAAGTTGAGCCACTTAGAGTTGAGCTGAGGGTCGAGGGGTAGGAGATCAAGAGAATTTCATAGAGGAGATATTATTTTTACTCCCTATGTAATTTTCTTCAAAATTTTGGGGGATTTTCATAAACATCCTCACTAGGAAGGGTCAACATGGAAGAGGCAAGGCTAGCCTAGGTTGATGATTCAAACCAAGCCTATTTTCCTTTCTTCTTATTATTTTACTTGATTTCAGAAAGCACTTATTAATCATCATATGAGTTTAAAAAGATCTCATCCACCTCATATTTTTGGTGGCCATAGTTTATGTTCAAGTATGCCTTTTAATTTGCTATATGATTTTGAATGACATATTATAGATCCCAATACTAATGTTTGGCTCTACCCAGTGCAAAGGATTCTCTTCCTACTACCATATTCTATAGTGGAGATGTTCTATATATGTAATGCCTAATAGTAATTATGAGGGTTAGGTTAACCTTATTTTGGTGGTTGATACAATGCCTAAAAATTCCCTCCACTAGTTGATATGTGATATTTTGCTTGGCGAGATAGTTTGGGACTTGATAGGGTAGGCAGAGTGGAAACTTGATAGTGCCTACCACCCAAATTATTATATCCTCCTTGTAGTACTAATAATACATAATGGGATTAAGATATTCCCTAATATATTTTTATATTTGAGACATGGGTTCCTTTTTAATGTCCATGTATTCCATTGGGTAGAAAGACTCACATATCGATCTAATGTAATTCAAATAATGGTGGTCATATAGCTTGTAATAAACTACATAGACCACCACACCCCTAATAATCCATTTTGAAAAGGTATAAGGTTTGAATGTGAACATTGTATAGACTGCATATACTAGGTAGCTCATCATGTATAAGTCTCCACCTCCCTAGGCATATCCCACTACCTTGATCATAGTGAAATTGATCACCCCTCCAAGGATAAGGACATGTTCACCTTGGAGGATTATGTAGATCAAGGTGATCTATAAATTTTTGACATGTAGGTAGTCACTTTCCTTGTACAATGATTTTATTAGTATCATATTAATGCAAAATCCCTCCTTGAAGGTGTGACTAGTGTATGCATTCACATTCATCTTGTTAACCCATTTAGCATCAGGTTTCTTTGCCCAGTCCAAGTGGTCACTATATCCTAATCACAAGTGAATATATACTCAAGGAGGTTATAATAATCTTTGAAGGCATATTCTAATATGTCTATTATCTCATTCCAAGAATTCATAGAGTATACCATGTTGTGGACACCATCCTATGCTCGCTTATCCATAACAATTTTTTGAACAAGTCAATATAAGGGAAGACATCTAACTAGACTATGACTCTATATAGCCCAAACTTCTCATATGCCTAGAGGGCATATTCAAACTCAACCTTGTATTCATCATTACTAATAGAGGATTTATGCACTAGGTTAATCATTCTAAACATATCATTATAGTGCTTGAAACATGTCAATCCATTTGATAATGTAATGTTTCTATACTCTAGCTCAATTTTAGGGTTAGAAAATTAGGTGGTCATTATAGTTGGGATAGAATTCTATGATATCAAGTTCTAAGAAAAGGGGAAACACAAAGGGCAATGGTAGGATCATAAAGTGAGGAGTATATTCTATGAAATTATGAACAATAATGACTAATGAGTTCACCTCAAGGCATTTATAGAGGTTCACATACATCTCTTGCATTAATGGTATTTAGGAGTTCACTCAATGTGAATTTAAATTCAAATTAGTAGCTAAATTATCACATTTATTTCTTAATATATACATAAAATTAGAGATCGTGATCATATGTTTCCTTCTATATTTATTAGTCATGATGTGATGCTTTAAAATGTCTAATCAGGGCCTAGTTCCCATCGAATTAATGCTCATAGTGTGGTAGGCATATAACCATATCATATTTAAGGATTCCTTAGTCATTCCTTCTTCATTATACATGTCTCTTACTAATTTATTCATGTTGTAATGACTACCTCCTAGATGCATGCCTAGTTCTTTGTCATTATATGTTTGGGAGAATAAAATACTATCTATAGGATACATGACATCCTATGATTAGCCTTTTGACTTTGTTTAAACCTTATTCTAATAAATCAAGTTATTTTGGACTCTTCCTACCAATCTACATAGAAATTCCATGTGGAATGATGTGATAAGTTAGGCTCCATTGAGCTATAAAATATTTTTTAGGTCTAGGAGACTAACAAGCCTCACAATGGACCATATGGTGCTTTTTCATTTGGTCAAGCTCTCCTAGATCCTTAAATCTCTATTAGATATGGGATATTGACATGTATGACATTGGGATGAGCCCTTTAATTGGATCCTAGCAACTCTAACCACTGGGCCACACAACACTCTTCCACTTGGTCAGGCTCTCCAAGGTTCTTATCATATTTGAGAGACTAACCATTCTAACAATAGGGTACCCTGATTGGTTAGGATTTGACAGGTTTTAGCACCTCTAGTAACAATCCACATTGTACTTCCCATTTAATTTATCCTCTTATATAAATCCATAAAAAGAGATAAATTCAAAGGAAATAACCATGATGAATATAAACACTCACTTAGGCACCAACTACGAACCACCAAGTGCCACATAGGAATCTATGATTCTGACACTATATGAATCTTAATATGAAATAAAACCTATATAAATGTTAGAGCATTCAAATACTATAAGTAATAAAACACCTATTTTATTCTTATGATACAACTAGGAATTAACTGTATTAACTTTAGAGGTCATGGGGCTCTCAACAGGGATTGATTCACTATTACAAATACGTAATATACTTGGAAAAAATATGTTGAAATAGGAACTTGAGGACTATCTTGAAAATGAGTTGGTTGAAATGAGACCAAAATTCTTAGAACCTTGAGTTTGATCATTTTACATAAGGTTCCCCCACTTATCCAAAGAAGGGGGTGTGTTGGCCACAACAAATTGTGACATCCATGGGGAAAGTGGTGTTGAACACTAACAACCCAAGATGCTAACTTTCATTCTTGCACAAAACACATACTGCTAGAAAATATTTAAACATATTAGATAAATAAGGTGCTAAAGTTAATTAGAATAAGTGACATAATGCACCTTATTCCCATAATAAACATTAATGCGTGTGAGGTGATATATATTCAATTAGTTTAATTATGGATTTCACTTAAGCAAGTCAAGTTTAAGCTAGGTAGTAGATCTTCAAAAAAGGCATTATTGGTTATATGGTTTGGAGGGGAATGGTATGGGCATTTCTCTACTACCAGCTAGGCATATATATCCCTAATAGAGATACCTATGGTCCCATTCGAGGCCTTGATCCATTGCTAGACAATACAAAAAGCCTATGATGGAGGTTTCTTAAATAACCCTTTCAATAAAGACTCAAAATTTAGATTTTACATGTTATTCTAGTCTCCTTTTACAATTTTATTTCAAAGAGATAAGTTCTATCCATTGAGGGTTTGGGACCAAACCATGGGTGATGGGATATTTAGAAATATCTAAATACCTATCCGATCTTAGATTGGTTTAATGATCTCATGTTTCATCAAGATGTTCTTATTAGGTGTAGTTTGATTGATTTTTTTAGGAAATGGGGTTGCTATAAAATTCACTTGTATGAATAAGAATCATTAGCCTCCAATATCTAAAATGAAAAATACTTAATTTCAACATTTGATTTGCCTAAAATTAAAATATCACATTTGGGTATCCTAAAGTTTAATTGTGTTTCCTATGCATTCATATCCCTTAGGGTGGTTACTTACTGAGAGTCCCCTAAAGTAATTTTCAGATCTACCTATCATATTAATCTCAACTAAATGTTGGATCCAGGGTAAGGTCTATGAGAGATGAACACCATAGGAACAAATTAAAATAAAGTAAAATAAAAACACCACAAAATCAAACACATATTATAAATAAACACAAAACTTAAAGAAAACCAGTATAACATATACATTACCACCCTTACCAAGGTTACTCTAACATTAGACTAAAAGGGGAAGTTGAGAATTAATGCTTTAGGAACTATCCATTCATTGATAGTGGCAGTCATCTCCCTTGAGGTCCTTAAAGTGAAAAGCATTCTGGCTGAGTAACTTTACTATATGGTATGGGCCAATCCAAAGAGGATCAAATTTAGCATGTTATCCTTTTTTTGAGGTTTATCCCATAATAACACCAGAATATAAATACTAAAATATTTAACCTTATCCCTTTTATCAAACCATCACTTGATAGGGTATGGTGTTTTCTAAAGTTTATTAAGGATTCATCTCAGACTTCTTCTAACTAGACGATTCCCAAGAGCCTAGAGTTTACTTTTTCATCATGGTTCATATATTTTTACATGAAATTATATGTAGGCATCCCAAGTTTAATTTTCACAACTGGATCAAGTCTGTAGACTAGTAGGAATAGATAACTCTCAAGTGCTTGTTTATACCTAGTGTAGTCAATCTATAGAGTGAATTTTAATAATGAATTCAATTCCTGAAGTTTTTTTCTATAGATTTCATTATGGAATTAATCATATTTTTATTAATTAGTTCTACTAATCCATTCCCTTGTGAGTATTAATTGGATGAGAATTTCAAGGTGATCCCTTCATATTAAGCCCATTCAGTGAACTCTATGGACTAAAATACAAAACCATTATTACACACAAATGAAACTAGGGTTATGAATAGAGTGCTTATATTATTATCCATGAATTTGATGAATTTAGATGTGGTGGTTTTTTCCACTACCTTGATCCATATTGCGCATTAATATGTGACTATGAGAAAAAATTTATGGCCTTTATAACCCCTATAAAGTCTAGTCATCATTGGGTGAATGTTGTTGCTTTTATAACTGGCTATAGTAACATTGTAGCATGGGTTTCTCTTTTGGTGAAGGTTTAACATTAATGGCATACCTTGAAATGAGCACAGACAAATTTGAATAAGGTATGCCAATAGTATCCCACTTGGAGTATCTTATGTGTCATTACATTTACTTCTAGATGGATAACACCTAGTTTTTCATGGAAAAATTCCATTACTTCTTTGGCCTCATCTTTTGATAAACATCTAAGATAGATTACTTTGTGATTATTCCTATAGATAAATCCTTTATTAAGCATATAAATTACTTATTTTAGTTTGATGGATCTCTTATTCTTTTGATTTAACTCATGAGGTGTGTTCCCATAGATCAGGTAATGTATGATTTATGCATACTAATACTATTATAGTACTAGATCTTGGTACAATTAGTACATAGTGATCCTTTTATCCATTTAAGTTATCATCTAGGTAAATCCCTATCATCTAACCAAATTTTTAGGTTTGATTTCCAAATCATAATCATATAGCATTACCATCTATCTATCTCTACACTTGCCTAGTTCATTCTAATGCAACATTTTCTTGATGTCTAGGTCTGGGATGATTGCATGTACCTTATTCCTAAGAATGTAGTGCCTAAATTTTTTCATATCCATGAATATTTCATAAGCACGTTTGTCAATAGTGGAATATATTAATTTCACATCTTTGAGATTGGTGCTCATAAGAGCAACAATACATTCTTTTCCATCCAATCTTTGTGTAAGGTAGGCGATAATAGTGTGCCTTGAATCAAAAAGGTAAATTTAAAAATATTATGTATAGTATATAATGATCAACATTTAGGCTTACATGTTAACATATTTTATATCTTATAAATGCTTCTTCGATTCAACATGCCACTCCACTTTTGCATCATGTTTCAACATAATATTTAGATGCTTTATAATTTCATCAAATCTAGAAATGAACTTGAAAACAAAATTAATTTTGTTGAAAAAGAAATATTTTAATTATTTTTTGTTATTAAGTATAGGTAATTTATAAATTAAATCATCTCTTTCTAGATCAATATAAGTACCTTCCTTCATAATGATATTATTGAGAATCTTACCTTCGGTGACACTGAACATGTTCTTCCTTGGGTTTAAAGAGATACCATACCTCTTGCACTTTTTGAATACCTTTTGTAAGGGGAGTATGTGATATAATTGATATTTAGAAAACATAATCAATTCATCCATATAAATTATAACGTACTTGTGTATTAAACATTCTAAATCAAAAACGATTGCCCTCTAAAATTTTTCTCTAACATTAATCAACCCAAATGGAATTCACTTGTAGGCTAATATACCCCATTTTTTGGTGAATGTGGTTTTGACTCAATATTTTGAATTTACCAAGACCTAGTTATATCCCAAGAATCCATCTAATAAATACATCATATGGGATCCACTCACCATTTATATCACTTTGTCAAGGGAAGGTAGTGGATAATTGTCTTTATTTAAAGCTTGATTTTGGTTTCAAAATTATATGCATAAATATATTCCTCAATTCTTCTTTTGCATGGGCATAAGGCTAACTACTAAGGTAGAGTGGAAAACTAGGAATATTATCCCCAAAGAGAGTAATGTATGAACCTCTCTATGTATTCATGGTTCCATGATTAGGTTCATAGGTCTCTATCTATGTCTAAATAGTTTTTGACCTAGTTTTAGTGGAATGGTGTGAGTAATTACCTTTAGGTCAAAATTTTTAAGGTTTTCATAGGCCCAAAAAATTACATCCTTATATCTTAGCATCAACTTTAATATTTTTTCAAGTTCAAGGTCCATCCAATCAGAGCCTACATCAACAATTGGGTTATTTTTACAAAGCTGAGGTTGATGGTTTGACACTTCTAGTTCTCAAACATGGATTTCTTCATCTAGGGTGTTAGGCCTTAGGTGTCAAATGATCCTTATAGCACTATCCATTTTTTGTCCTAAAATCATTTTTGCTTCTATGGGCACTCATGAGATTGAGTGCTTTAAAGAGGAAAATAAGAGACAATAAATGGGATAAAATATCCCATCAATAATTTTGGATCGAGAATTTTGTTGGAATTAAGTTAGGACTTCACCTAATTTTTATTTCATCATTTGTAATATGATATCTATCATGATAATCACTCTTTATAAATAAACTCATTTTTTATGAATATAATTCCCTATTTTTAACTAAATTAGTTATTTATTTGCTATTGTGTCAATCATTTATATTTTTGAATTAATGTCAATGTTAGAGAATTCAATAAGTATTTTATTACAAGATGAATGTGGTGATTATAACATGATTTTTTATTCTAACCCATTCATAAACCTTTCTTATTTTTTACAACTTTAGTAGTTTGTGTATCTATTTACATATTATGTTTGAAGGACCTATTTGGTTTATTATAGGCTCTTTGAATATTGATATTTAGTGGGGGTTTGTGAATTAAGTATCTCCTTTTGTTTCCTTATACTTTTCCCATTTTTTTAATACTAAGTTAGAACCCTTGGTGAAACTCAACACATAGTGGTATAGCTATGGCAAGGTGATTGGCTTAGTTCTTAAAGCATTAATGCCTTTCATCCCTAGAAATAATCTTTCCTACCCTACCTTACCCTACTTTTATGTTTGTTTTAAATCACCAATATTTCCCATACTTTATAAATCATTAAGATATGAATTAGTATAAAATAACAAATATAAGCTTCTTCAATTGATAGTGAAATCAATTTGTAACGATACACATATTAAACCTTCAGTGATAACAATCACTACTCTCTGAGTTGAAAGGTTAAATAGCTTAGTCTTTGGACTAAACTAGCAGCATTCCTAAAATGAATGAGGGGATATTTTATCCCATGTATTAACTCCCACTTTTATCTTTGAATCACTAAATCTCATGAGTGCCCATAGAGGTAAAAAGGATTTCAGGGCTAAAAATAACCTTTTACTTGGCTTGGTGGTCATTCACCATTGTATAAATCTTATGTCCTTGACCCACATCACCCATTATTTGTTATGAAATTAGATCCTTATGTATATTTAAATATGATGGTCCTATAGGGTAATCACATGTAACATGGTCAAGGGATTTGCATGTAAAAAACACACATCTACACTTGTCTTTCCCTAAAGGGGTTCCAACTAATCTCTAACTAACTAATGTTATATACCCTGATAGTTTCACCTACATCAATTAATGAGTATGTGTAGGTCTAGTCTACTAATGGTCCTAAGTTCTATAATCACTCAACCTTTGGTGATATATGTCATAGCAAACTCTATTATAGCCATGGATATAATGATTACTCTTATTACTATTACTATTGAGGGGGTATAAAATTATATTATTTTGGCCTCCAACCTACTCTATGTGTAGGTTGTACTCCCTGTGACCTTGAGTCATGTCATGATTGTATCTTACCTTAAAATCTCTCTCGAGCATCATAAGCCTTTCCCTAAGACTCCTCAGCTAAGTAGGCCTTTTATACTATGGTTACTAAGGTTATGGTAGCTAGAATGTGTACTGCACTAGCTAATTCCAATTTTATGCCTCTAATGAATTAGTTTACCTAGATATATTCATATGTGTAGTTCTATAAATATCTAATCAAGTCAAGAAAATGGCACTCATATTGTGCCACTATGACACTCACTTATCATAGATCATGAAACTCATCCACCTTCTTATGAAAATAACAATAAGATAAGTAACATGTTCTAAAACACTCCTAAAATAGTCTTCAAGTGAGGTAATTAGGTATAAAATGGATATTTTACTCCTCTCCTACATCTACATCTTTAAGTAGGTGGGTTCTTAGATGAGCCTTCTCATTGATACCATAGTCATAAAGTGTAAAACATCCTCACATACTAGCTAGCCAAGCCTCTACGATAAATCATCCTGAGTAACATCAAAAGTAGGAGGATGAAGTCTGACTAACTCCTTAAATAGGTCTCCAACTGTAGGCCTAAGAGGTAAATCTAAGTATTGCCTCTCTCAGTGCTCACTTTGGTGATACAACTCACCTTTAACACCCTTTGAATGCTAATGGGAAGGACTACGAAGCCTCTCTCTCTCACTCAAATGATCTTTTCTCACCTTGAGAATTTTGTGGAGAGTGATTCTTAGCCTCATGCTATGTTTTTAAAAATATCTCATATAATACATCACACATATTTTACATGGCAAAAAGAAGCTCAAGTCTTATATCAGTAAGACTTTCTTGAATGATAGGTTTATATTCACTGATATGACTACCAACTTGGCATGGTTTACATCCTCTCATCCTTCACAATAACAAGATGATTATTAGATCTCATGTTAAAGCTATAAAACCTCATAGTATAGCAACCCAAACTCTAATACTGAAATGTCATGCCCATGTTTTTACACTTACATATATGATTACCACCATCTCACATGAAAATAGACCCTAGAGGCATAAACACACATGCACACATACACACACATACCTCTTTGCTTTTCTTACCAACTTCTAGAGAACATTTACCAGTTATGTATCACTAGGAAAGAGGTCAAAACACCCAAAAATTTTAACCATGAAAACTAAATAATATATTCACTAGCATAATCCCAAGGTTATCATGTAAAAATGTTAAGTTGTCCATCAATTTTATCTTCATTCCATTACTAACATAGTCAGATGCCACATGGTCATTTTAGGTTTTTTCCATGCCTAAAATCATCATGGGTCATGATCATGCCATATGGAAAGATCAAGGGCCCTCCAACCCAATTCTATATTTTAAGCCATCTTGGATCTCAAGTACTAGGATGTTTCTACTTAGAATAATCATGGGTAGCCAAGCCCCATTTTAATTTCTAAGCTACCTAAGATTTTAGTACCTATATGATGCCACCTTACAACATATTAGGTCTTAGGGCCATGGAAACATTAAGGGGTTCCTCAATACATATGATTTCCTTAAGCACTATTACATAGAAGCATAATAGGACTCATAGTCCCTAGAACCTTTGGAGTCCCACTACAATCTTGAGTCCTTATGATACTGCCACTTTGCAACATCATGGAACTTTGGAGGCATGAAAGGAATAACTACTTCATTAAATCCAACCAACCTTTTTGCATCATTAAACTATTGAATGATGCCACATGGCATTGTCATAGGGTTTTTAAAGTCAAATAACTTCAACCAACTTTCAAAATCAAAATTGGCTAAGGAAATAATATATTGAGAAATCCAAAGTAGTAAATATCTAAGGAAAGAAGTAAAAATAAGGAACAATCGACATATAAAATTTACTAAGGCACAAGACAAAGAAAAATATAGATAATTACTTGATAAATGTAGATTAGGTTATGGAGAGGGTAAATATGCTTATTAGTGGATTACTTGCATTAACATGACCGAAGCTAATCTTGCATCCCTTAGAAAGAACCAACTAAGATTTAGAGGGTTGATGCTCACATAAAATGATGTTAAAAAGGAGCTGTCAATGTTTAGATTGATTTATCAACACTAAACTAATATTCCCATTCATTTATTTAATTGACATAACTCCATGATAAGCTTAACCTAACACAACATCTATTAAGGAGCTAATTGATCCTATGAGATGATTGGTCTATTCATTACGAGATAATACTTATAACATTGACACGTAGACCCATTCCATTACACCATAGATAAGAGACCAAACAATAAATTTACTAAAATGTATAAGCATAGAATCTTGGGTTAGTATTCATAATCCATTTCTTTCAGTAATTAGCCAATTTATGAGTGCCTATAGCATGCCTCATTATTTCTAGACTGCATCACTATATCCTATAATAATAAAATCAAAGTTATGTTAAATTTTCCTTTTTATTAATTTTATATAGACATAGGATAATTTACAACATTAAAATTACCCAAACACTTCAAGGAGGAGATATTCCATAAGACATTTCATTACAATAACTTAATTAACTTTTAGATTATAAATTCAATTCATAATGTGTTTTCCAATTACCATCATACAACTATTTTATTCAATTTCCTCTTCTTACATTGATAGGCTTGATTCACCAAGATATATCACAAAAGAATAAAATAAGAGACACATTGTGTATTCAATAGGTTGATCATAAAAAATATTTATGCAAGTGAAACATGCTATTATGTCATTAATAAAGCCATGCATCCTAAGAAGCTTCCTTTTCATTTACTAATCCCTTTCAAAAGTGTTTACATTTAGATTATATACCAGTTGGTTACATCCCAATTTATAGAAGTGTTTCACAAGTAGATAGTAGAAATTTTCACGTATAGTTGGATCATTATATAAAAGACCAACTTACACAATATTATTACAAACAAATTGGATGTAATTAAAATTTTCAATGCATGATATTTCATCCATCTATTACACAAGCATGATTCATAGCTATAGGCATGATTTAATTAATAGAGAATAAACAATATTCAAAAATGGTCCTTATCCACTTTAATGCAATTATAGGACATTTGAGGTAGAGGTCACCTCCCAACCTTTTTTCCATCATCAATCTATTACTCTAGGAAACCTAAAGCTTAAGACTCCCAGCTTTGAGCATGTTTGTATAGGTATCTAAGTCAAAGGTGCCATAATACAAGGGGTGATCATGTACAAACCTACTTTAATACTCCTAATTATTACCCAAGGAGACTCTCATTAACAATTTCAAATCATATAATCATTCAAATGAAGATAATAATTTCATAGATACAAATAACAAGAAAATAATCACATTATAACATAGGATTACTATTAGAATGGATATCATGAGGATGCCTCCCCTAGTTGATTTCATATAATAGTCAAGGGAGGGTAAATTAATCTAACACCATTTAAAACATGGGAGGGATTAAAAATATACCACCATGACCTTCATTTAAGGGTTAAATAATATGACACCATGCTCAACATGTGAGAGCTTAACAATCTGCCACCATGAAAGACATTGCTCATAGAAGACCACTTTATATTTTCACTATATCTATAAAACATTTCAATAATAGAGATGCAACATTTCAGTTGAATAAAGAGGAATAACTTATCACCAAGGCCCTTAAGTGTTCAATAACTACATGGTGGTCAATGCACATCGATAAAACAAATAAGAAAATAAAAGAAATAAACCAAGTGGTCATATTCATCATAGAATAATAAATCAATGAAATAAAAATAGAACTAATTTCATCTAAAGAAATTAATTTGTAAAAAAGTATTTTGAATCCCATCTATTTACTCCAAGATCATTAGGTTTTTATCTCTAATAGTCTAAAGGCTTGTCTCTCTTAACCAACTCCTCTTTCTCTCTTCTACTTAGTCTATTATTTTTGAAGTGGAAAATTATTCTACCTAGTGAAGAGATCCACTTATTCATGTATAGGTCCTATAATATACCAACCCACCCTCAAATTACTATCCCATGACTCATTAATAATCACTGTATTCCATGTCCATAATGGCACATAGTGGCTCTATAGACTTAAATAGTTGCTTCCTAGACTAAATTACCTTGTACACTTAGCTTAGGACATAGGAAATTAATAGATAAATATATTAAATATCCATTATAAATTGTATATTTTTGTCTACTTAGGTTGTAATATCTTAAGGTGAGGAGGAAAAAAGTTTCACCAAACAAAATTAAAATTTCATTGCCTAAACCACATGATAAGACTAAAAAAGAGAAGGTGACTGACATCTAGAAAATTGACAAAAATAGAATGGTTCAAGGGAGGACTCTAGTTTTTTTTATCAAATACTATAGTGATATAACCATGCCCAATGTAGTCTCATTCCTTCATTGGTCATTCCTTATTCCTACACACTTGATGTGCACATCAAATTCTCTAGCCTAATAGCTAAAGTTATAAAATTTAATCAAAGTAGGAATACTTAATCAATTATAACTAGTCAACATATCAAGTAATACAAGCATCACATAGATATATTTACATAAAATTATACACATGCATATGTTTATATGCAAGTTTATGAGCAATGATCCAATCATCATTTAATTAGCATATCCTAATATCATAATCAGATTCCTTATTGAAACATCACCTAAGTAAAATGAAATCATTTTAATTTCATAATTTAGAAAATAAAATATGATTAATAATAGGTATTTCTCATGGTCTCAAAACATGATAAGTCTCCATATAGTGTTTACACACCTCAAATTGGATGTGAAAAAAAATAGAATCAAAGTTTAAATAGGAATAATCTCATAGTCATTGGATGCCAAAAATGAAAACTATACAAAATAGGGCCTTAAATAAAGCAAAAGGTAGTTGCATAACTAGATAAAAAGTAAAAGTGATTACAAAAGGTATGATTTTTATTATACAAGTGATTTTTTCTCTCAACCCTAAGAGACAACTTGTAATTTTATGCATTGCATGTTTTTTCTAGAATTTGTTAATTGTATGTAACTAATGGTGTGAGATGAATGTGTTTATTTATAGGTGTATTATATTATTTCCTAATGAAATATGAGATTTCTTTAATAGATGAAGAAACCATTTAAATTAATTTATTTTATTGATTACAAGTAAAATTCATGGATTATACAAACTTTGTATTGAAACCCTCCATGGGTGGACTTTGTATCACATATACATAATCATATTTAATATAAGACTTTGAGATTCCAATAAATTTCCATTCTTATTACATATATTTTCCATATTTCCATTTTCATTTGAGAATAGGATTTTTCCATTCATTTTTATTCATCTATGAGTAATTTGAGTAGTCCTATGGATTTATTTTGTGCTAGGTTTTTATTCCTCTTTCTATTTTTCTTTCCCTTTTTGTAGTTTTTAGTTAAAATTACTCAAAAATACCCAAAAAACCCTATAATATGATGGAGCTACCTCTCTCAAACATAGAGGAAAAGCACCTATCTAATGGTGACATCCTTAATGACTTAATATTATGTTATTATCCATTGGGAAAGTTGATGTAAAATAATAGAATGATCAAAATGACAAAATATTTACAAACATTTTTGGTGACTGTGTAAGAGAATGAAGTGCATTATGCATTTGATTGATATATTCTTTAAGTAACCTCCATTGGAATGGAGGTTGAAACTCTACTAAAGTGAGATACTTGGTGACTTTGTATGTGGGATTCAAGCTATGTAATTGGTTCTACCCAACCCAATTTTCTTCCCATCCCAAATGGAAAATTATTTTTATCCTTTAAATTTATCTCAATATATGGATTTACCTTTGGATTTGAGGAATAATTTATTAAATATTTCAAGAGATAGCTTTCAAGATTCTAGTGATCATTTTTTCACATTCATTATAGTTTGTAGTGTCTTCGGTGTTAGCAATGAATATGCATCTATGATAATTTTAATTGAAACCCTCATCAAACCTACTCCTAAATAGCTTCAACATTTAGATAATGAATGTAATGTGGATTATAATAACCTAAAAATTAGGTTATTATATATATTAAATTGTAATGTGGAGGTTCATGCATTATTGTTCATGTTTATTCATGTTCAAAATAAATAAGTGGAAAGGATGAGAGACTTTTTGATAAGATTCAATAAGCTTATGAGACTGATTCCACATGCCAAATAACCACTAAATAACAAAAAAAATGATTCTTTATTATTTCTCTATGTATACACTTGATATTATCCCTTTACGAATGCTTTCTCTTATAGGGGCTTATCGATGCATCCGTCTTCCTAAGTGCAAGCCATAAATGGTACACCATCGATGGGGTGAAATCAAATCATGATACTTTAAAAGAGATGTTTACATACTATTATAAAAATAATTTTAGTCTTTGTCAGAATGAACCATGATCTATCAAAATGAGCCATAATCAAGAATTGGTCAGATTCAAATACAATAGACTCTTAACATGTAAAAATATAAATCCTTGTAGAAAAAGAAGAACCAAATATGAGCAAAATAATAGATTTAAAATATAATATATGAAAATAAATTTGAGGAGAGGTACATAAATAGGTAGAGGAGAGGCATAAAACCACCTGCATTTGGTATTGTGAACATAGGACATTTTCCAAGTGAATAGTGAGAACCTTGTGCAAGATGTCAACATTAATTGGTAAATGTCAAGTACATCCACACCTACTAATTTAACTACAAATTAGACACATGAATTTTCAACTTAATGACCTTATTATTACACCTAAGTGACCTAAATATTACACATAGTTAAGTTAAATACATGTCTATAAAAAACCATAAAATAGAATAAAAACCTACATTAACACCCCCATTAATCAGAGCTTAGGTGGGTAGAAGAATTGGGTCCTGACAACAAGAAATGATTATTTACCTAATTACATAAAAAATTCGCTCATAATAATAGCGATAGTCTCCCACCCAGAAGTAAAGAGAAGAATAGATGACTAAAAATCATCCCAAAAGATGATGTTAAATCATCCTACACCCCAAAAATAGCTCACAATGAAGATACTTGATTTTGATGAAGGGTTTGGTGAAGATATAAGCTACCTACTCCGTATTCTAGTAAAAGATGGGATTAATTACCTAACCATGAATGATCTCCCAAATGAAGTGCATATGAATCTTGATGTGTTTGGTTTGCTAATGTTAGACTAGTTACCTACAGATATGGATAATGTTCTAGTTTCCATAGAAGATAATTATGGGTCACCTAAACTATATACCAAACTTAATAATAATCTCATACATCTAAATAGATTAAATAAAAACATTAACAGATCCTCTATATTCAACCTTAGTAGATGATAAATTAATAACAATTTGATTATTACTAGACCAACTAATTGAATCTAAACCAAGTGAGAAACTATATCTTGAAGTAGACTTATGATGTTTAATATTTCTATATCAATCTAAATATATGTATCTAATCAAGTTAACATCAATACCTACTCCATAGTGAATACCAAAATTATGAGTACTATGAATGTAGTTGAGACTACACTTAGATGCCTTCTAGTGAAGCTCATGTGGTGTCTGCATAAACCTAGAGACCATTCCCACTGCATATGAAATATTAGGTCTAGTGTGAGTTAGATAGATGAGACTACCAATAATTTATCAATATAAAATAACATCAACCAATGGATAAGAACACTTAGCTTCAAGTTTTACTACTGAAAGAAAGTGATTTAGAGTTGGATTAAATTTGATGATGTCAAACCATGTGATCAAATAAAGAGCATACTTAGATTTTGGAATGGTGATCCTCGAGTCAGACTATGAAATTTCAATACCAAGGAAGTAGTGAAACAAACCCAAGTTAGTCATGGAGAATCTATAATGTAAATTAGTTTTTATTATTACAATGGAGGATGAATAAGTCCTTGTGATCAATAGGTCATCAACACACAAAACTAAAATTAAGAGTGAGTCATCCTACTATAAAATGTAGACATTCATATCAAAGTGGCATCTACTGAATGCAATTATGAGGATGAAGGAATCCATCTTGGCATACCAAGATCAAGGGGTTTGTTGAGGCCATAGATATATTTTTGAAGTCTACAAACTAAAGAATAATCCTACAAAAAACTTTATGGCTTATCCATATGTTTTTCCTCCTCAAGGTCTCCATGAATAAATGTGTTCTTCACATCCATATTATCAATATAACAAAAATGAGCTATGACAATGGTAATAGTGAGTCAAATAAATTTTATATTTGATTTTGGTATAGAGGTCTCAGCATAATCAATGCTAGGAACATGTGAAAAACCTTTGTTAGCAATCATGATTTGAACTTATCCATGGAATAATCTGCTATATATTTTTTGATAGATACATATACATCAAACAAGTTTCCTTCCCTTAGAAATAAGAACCAAATCCTAAGTGTGGTTCTTAATCAAGGATCTATACTCCTCATTCATGGCTATATCCCACTCATGAGTGATAAAATCATTATTGAATGAGTATGGATCAAAGGTAGTGGTAATGAAGACATGTGGAACACCCTAGAGCTATGAGTGTGTTTGTCTAGTATTTGATGGATCCCCAACCCAATCACATACACTTTATAGTGTCTATTTAACCCAAAAAAGGATTGAAGTTTGAGAGTTAGGGGGAGATTACTAAAATTATTAAAAGTGAATATGAGAATTAGGATGTGAATCCATATATTTTATATCATCATCCAAACTAGAATAATAATTCTCATCATCGAGAATATACACAGGGTGATATGAGTCATCATAACTATAATTAAATCCTAGTGAGTCCAAGTAGGAGGGATAAGTGTCAAGTGTGGATTTTGAAGTATCCTCACAAAAATTATCATTCATCTCAATGATCAAATCATGTGTGGTAGGATGAAAAATAATTTATCCCTTAACACCATCTAGATTCCCAAAGAAGATACAAGGTGTACTTCATATATCCTTTACCTTATGTTTCTTCTTAGGAATGTGGGCCATAGTTGGATATCCAAAAACTCTAAAATGCTTAACTATGGGTTTCTAACTATTATAAGATTTAAAAGGATTGATTCCTTTTAAAGTTTGATGAGGAACACATTTATGGATGTAACATGCACATTCAATGGTCTCTACCTAATATTGAGGTACAAGATATTTGGAGTGTATCTTATAGTTTGCCATTTCCTTCAAGGACCTACTCATAGATTTTGCCACACCAATTTGATAAGGACTATATGGAACTATATATTGTAAATAAATCCTTTATAAAGTGCATAAATACTTAAAATAATGGTTGACATACTCTCCATAATTGTTTATGTGTAAAAACCTAATGGTTTTCTCTGACTATTTCTACATAAGAGCCTTGAAGTCCTAAAAAATATCAAAAACTTTAGACTTTTATTTGAGAAATTACACCCAAGTATACCTTAAAAATTCATCAATGAAGTTAAGAATACATCTAGTATTATTAAATGGAGTTTGTGGAAATAGACCAAAAATATCATTGTGAGAAAGCTCTAAAATTTATGTAGCTCCCCATGATTTGGCTACGTCATACTTCTATTCAGGATGTTTACCAAGTATGCAACCTTGGTAAACACCATAAAAAAGTTGAGATGATGTAATCCTATAACCATATCATACTTACTAAGTTTATTGAAGTAGAGATAGTTAATATGAACAAATCATTCATTCCATAACTTACTCACCCCATTTAAGTGAGTGAATAGTGCAATAGAAGGGTGATCAGATAAAAGTGAGAAAGTGTAAAACCATGATTGTTGATTTAATTTCCCAACTACCACTATATAATTATTATTCAACTCCTTAGTGACCATAGAATTTGGGGTAAACTCAACTCTCTTTCTTGATCCAATGTGGGTGATCTGATAAATATATATGAGATTAGTTGATAGTGAAAGAACACATATAACCTCCTCAAATATTCCATCACTTATTTGAATTGACATTCTCCACAAAATTCTATATAAGAATCATCACTTATCAAAATAGGAGTCATAACACATGGCTCTAAGGATGAGAAAAATCCCTATGATGAATCCATGTGATGTGAAGCATAAGAATCAATCACCCATGTGGAAGGATAATATGCCACTACAATAAGGGCATTTCCCTTGCCTTTCCATTTACCACTATATGTTGCCTTATAAGACTCTAGAGTTGGTGAAATTTGTGTGATGGAATCAAAGACAATAATATTATTCCTCTCAAGAATTTTTGTTAAGTGGTTTATCTGTTTCTTCATACATTTAAGTTTATCATGCTCAGTTCTCTTACAATAGGCACATTTGACCTTATATATCTTAAGTTTTGCATATGAATATGATTTATTAGTTGTTTTTTCTTTGGACATAGCATAATTTTTTTGACACTTCTTTTTATTTTATTCCTTCTTATTCTATTTATTATCCTTATTACTTGAAGCCTTATATTTTTCATGACTAACAACTAAGATATGTGACTTATAGGATGCCAATATACCTATATAAATAAGCTTGTGTTTCTCCCTAGTCAAGTATTTGTCAAAATAATCTAAGGATGGAATGGTCCATATAGATCCTATAGCTCTTTTAGTATCATGGAAGGTAAAAAAATAGTTAGAACATAAATTGGATAGAGTTGAAAGGATCAATTAGTCATCACTTTTCTCTATGCCACACAATTTCAACTAACAACCTAAGTGATTTAAATTTGGTGAATAAGTAATATATTAAGTAAAATTTTATTTCACTCAAAGTGATGATTTCATTATCCATCTCATGACCTCTTATTACATCCTACTTCCCATAGAGTTCTTCCATAATGGTCTAGACCTCACATGGTAATTTTGTAGTTTCAATGTGAAAAAGCAAGTTGGGAAATACAAACATAATAGACCATAGGCTTCATCTCATTTTTTTAACAACTTAATCTTTTATGCATATATATTTGATTTAGTTTCAATACCCATAGTTATTTTGTGTAAACCTTTACTCCTCAAAAATATATGTACTTTAGTTTTCCACTCATGATAATTATATGGAGTGAGAAGTGGAACCAAATTATAATCCATAATCCATAGTATAGTGAAAGAATTATATTTATAAAAATAGAAGTGAAAAACATAAAATAAGGCACAAGACAACCCCCATTGAAACTATCATCAATAACCCCTAGATTACAAAATTTTGGCACTTTATATTTTAGTGCATATACAATTAGCACTTTTTATGTATATACAATTCACACTTTATATTTAATTAATATGTAATTTGATAAGGGATGAAAGTAACTCTTACTAACAGATAAATAATATGAAAATAACACTAATTCAAAGATCTAAAAAATACATAGTTTAAAAAATGTCAACTTGAAAGGAGTTGCCTATAGAAAGTTATGTGCTTTATAAATTCTTTTAATCAACATTTTATTACTTGTTAAAAAAAATAAATTTAGGTTTTGACAAATTTACAATTTTTTTCAAATAAAACCTACCAAACTTGTTTATTACTTTTGGGTTGGTTATAACCATGGGATAAAATCCCTTGTGACAAAGGGCTAAAATTAATAAAGTTAGTAATGTTGCTCTTTGATTTTTCTCTCAACCATGCCAGAGATGATGCCATGAGTGGGTGTAAATTTCATAAGGCTTATGTAGAGTTAACTATGGTTGGTTTCTCTTGACCACATGTGACTTAACCTTAATAATGAATTACACAATGTACACCATTTTTAGATGGCCACAAAATTGTATTTCATTCTAAACACATATGTGCATTATTATTGCTTCCCATTCACAAGTGCACACCATCCACAACAAGTAAAATATGCAAGTTTAGAAACATTTAGGAACACAAATACATGATTAGGTAATGTAAGTTTAGATATTTTTGACAAGCCACATAGAAATTTGATGCATACAGTGTACAATATGTACATATCAACATTATAAACCAAACAAATATGTAGGTACTACATTGTGTACATCTATAGATAATGAATACAAGAAAATAACGTAATACAACTTAGTATCCACCATCATGCAATACAAAAAAATAATACAATCAATATAGGTTGTAGAGTATGTAGTAAAATGTAGTTTTTATAACATATATTTGCACTCATTGAGAGGGTGTTTCAAGTCCTCTCAATCTAAACTATACATGGGAACAATCCTAGGTTGTGGGTGACCTAAAGAATGGATTAAACCTATATATAAGGGATATCTACCTTGATGTATTATTTCAAGGAAAAGAGAGAAAGAAAATATGAACTAAGGAGTTGATACACTAAATTTTCTCACCTCTACCACTGATTTGCATGTGCAATAAAACTTATAGGACTACAAAAACATACACTTCTCTTAGGATGAAGCTATTACATCATTTATTTGTATATAGGTAAGGCATTATGGGATTAGGAGGTAATATTGGTTCCACTTCTAATTCATATATAACCCTTGATGACACTAACTACAACCTGTAATAATGAATCAAACTGCATGAAGGTAAAAGGAATGAGAAAACAACCAAGATGAACTCAATCTATAATTGATCATATTAACTAGTCAAGGTATAAACTACATTTAAAATGTTGACCAAATTTGATCCTGTAGGTCAAATTAGGGCCCTTATAGGTAAAACTTGAGTTTTAGGTGTTTTTAGGGGTCTAATATTTTGTCATGGGGTATGTTATAGTCCATTTGATATAATTTAATGCTATATTAGCCTTGGTTTTAGTTATATTAATACTTATGTCTTTTAATGTCATTTTAAGGGTCATAAATGAAAGTGGCATGGTTCTAAAGGTTTCCAAGTGTCTTAATTCATCTAAAACATCTAAAAAGTTAGATTCCATATTAGGAATGTTAGTCTCATTTGAAAATTGTATGTTATCTAACTGAAGATCAAGTAATCAACTCAAAAAGGGGAGTTTGGCACTTGTACAACCCATGAGGGAAGGTGACACATGGGATAAGGTTATTTACCATATATTTATCTTAATCACAATCATATTAGTTATTTACATGCTTTTGAAGTGCTAAAAAAGGCCCAAAACCATTCTTTCCCTTGTAGACATGCATAAGTTATCATTAGGTTTGTACTTAGTACGGTTAGCAGGAGAGGTTTCAGATAAATTGCTCTTGGGGGTGCCTTATAAACTCATTAATATTACATTTATTTTTAGTTTAAAATGAATGATGGTCTGATATTTATGAACCATTCCTAAGAAGTTAAACTATCTAATCTGCTTATTAATTTGTGTACCCTATAAGTTTTGCCTTAGTTTGAGTAGTTCCATACAATATAGTTACTGAGATGGTTTCCATATTATGTTGACTATATACCCTCATGTTATCCATGTTTTTTTTCAAATTTAAAGGTGTTTATATTATCCAATTATCTTAAGTTAAAAGAGGAAGCAATTTTATGTGCAATAGGTAGGTTTATACCATTTTTTGGACCTTCATGATTTGTTAACAGTTCTAGAGGGTTGTGATAGTTTCATTTCCATGTTTTCAACTTTATCCTGATCACCTTCACCTTGAAACTTTATTATTAAAATCAATATTCATATTTTATAGTCATATGCAAGAAACACAGTCACATTGGCATGCATAGTCAACTTTCTACTTGTTCCTGACTATAACCATGGTACTTGAGGAGCGTCACATTGAAAAGAAAGTGTGATAGATTTTATTGAGTATTGAAACATCATTATGTTTCATCTCAACATCATGAAAGGAGGTAAAGTAAATATAAAATCATATTATTTGGTACATTTCTCTAATTCATGCTTACTACCTGCATACCATTCAAAGTGAACACACAACCTATCATGATGACATCATACTAGGATGGAATATTAGTGGTGGTTTCAAACCCTTTGAATCATGAATATTAAATTTGGGAGTGTTGCTATTGGTTCACAACTTTGAGAGGTTAAAAAAATATAGATTATCCACATTATCCTTTACTACTTGTATACACTAAATAACCACCTATAGGTGGCCCACGCAGAGGTATATAAATCCTTGTTTGGGAGGTTAAAACATGAAGAAAACAAATCCTTGGAATATTGGTAGGTGTAATTGACCATAAAAAACCTATTTGAAGTATAAAATCATAAAATTGAGATATGGAATACCTTCTAGGGTTAAATAATTGTGTTTAGGGCTCTTTTACCCAAAAATGCAAAATAGAGTTCCTTAGTGTTTTGTTGATATTTTACAATAGGGGTATAAGGACTTTTGATTCATCATAATGTGTTTGTTTTGAATTCCCCATATATGAAAAGTACTCTAAAAATTTTTAGGGGAGAAATAATAAGGGAAGAAAGTTTTTGAGAGGCCTAAAGTACCTATAAAGACACTAAAACCCTACATTAACATCTATAGGTAGGAGCCCAAATAGACCTCTTCCCCTAAGGTTGTAATACAAACCATTTTTTCATGATTGAATGTTACCATATGGTATAAGACAATATTAATGACCTAGATAATTATTATATAGGCTTGTATATTTTGTTTTGGTTCCCCAAACACACCTACAAGTATCCTTTCTCAAAGAAGTTCTCACCTATAACCAACCTAAGGTGCAGGTTTAAGAAGGTGTTCTTTCATGTCGACCTAGAGCATAGTAATCTAGAGTATAATATGAAATTATTTTAGTATTAATATAAAAATTAGAGGTTATAATATGGATTTTTGATCCTATAAACACCTTCAAATTTCCTCTCATTTGACAATATTCATCTACAACCAACTGTAGATGACTATCTCAGGCAGTGAGCATAAAGGAGTAATGCCTAGGAGTTTGTAATACATGAGATGAGAAAAATGAGTCCAATAAAACACCAAATTAATATAATGGGTTATATATATTATATACATTGTTTTCAAATCTTAACCATGCATTAATACATACAGTTACACTCTAAAACAAGAAATACAAATAGGAATTGGCACATACAATCTTGAGAGTTCAAGGTAGGGGAAGGGATATGTAAAGAGTTGAAGTGATAAAAGAAATAATAAAACATTAATTTTTATATTAATTTTATCAATATAATCTTGACATGGAAAATACAAGCAAATAAATATCCTCAAACAAGTAACATACAATTCACATAACTAACCTTGTACATAGTATTCTTTACACAAACTATTTTGGGTTTTAAGGGTGTTGAAAGGTCAAATGACCTATTCAGGGGCCCAATTTTGGTATAGAGGTTATATATAACCTAGATAATCCTCTAAAATGTTCATTTTTCATGATTAAATAGGGTGAGTGACCTCTATTTTGTCTTATATGAAGGGCACTCCCCTTAAGTGTAAATTGGTAGGATGGAGAAGATGGGTGAGAAGGATGGACCAGGGACTATAGAGAATTTTAAATAAGGTGTATAAAGTTTTATGACACATAGGAAAACATTAATCACAAATCATATAATGATGGAACTAAACAGAGTAGTCCAAACCATAAGGGTTGCAGTTAGGCCTATATGGCATGTCTAGGTCTAAAGACCAAATGTGAGGTCAATATTACTTCCAGCCTTGGGTGAAATTTATAACTCATTTGAGAATTTATATTGGGTAAAATAAAGGTATATATGATATTGGGATTTAAGGAGAACCATAAAAAAACTCATTTTGGGCTTTAAGGTGCAGATAGGCTTGTTAGGTAGGTTTAGGCCTAGAAGCCAAATAGAGGGTCAAGTTCATTTCCAACCTTGGTAGATATTTCCAATGGATTGAAACATTTTTTTAGGGACATTTCAGATGTGATAAAGCTCTTTGTATGCATATAAATCACAAATAGTCCATTTTTGAGATCAAAACTAATTGAAACATGAAGGAAATGGAAGGAAAAGCTTGATAAGGTGATTTCAAATGCTCATATCTTTCATGAGGATTTAAATGGAGCTCAATAAAGTTTAGAGGGGTTAAAAAGGGTCCTAAAATATTATTTTTTGAGATTTTTTTTCAACTTCAACATCCCATATTTATGAACAAAGCTTAAGAGGGTAAAACAAGCTAAACCCTTGTAAAACCCTTGCTAGTGACCAATTTGAGAATATTGAGGAGATAATCCACCAAAATGTCATAGTTGGAATAGAATGATGATTGGAGGTTGTAGAGGAATGAGTCAGGATCCTTACTATTAGGATGAGTTGTATGGAATTTATACGGATAGGGTATAAAATTACTCTTTTTATTGTTTTATGCATTTTACAGGTTTTAAGAGGTTTCAAGAGATGAAATAAAGTTTGGGAGGAATAAAAAGACTTATAATAAATCACTATGGCTATATAATTCTTTTAAAAAACTCATAAGTGTTCAAACAATAACCCTCATCTTACCCAGTCAAAACTAGCATAATGAACATGACAGTGAGAAGGGTGAAAAGCTTCAAGTGGGTTGGGTTTAAGGTATGCCTAATGACTCTAAGGCCATGGATGGTATTTAAAAGTTTCACACACTAAATTTTATGTATTTTCATGGAAAAATATAGCCAAAATTGAGGCCAAGTGTGTAGGGTGTGTGAAAGAGGAGTTTCTTAGAGTGTAAATAATGATAAATCATTTACAAATGACTCTATATGACAAAGACTACAACTAATGCATAGAGAGGAATGTATGCAACAATTTTATCTCATTATAATCATCAAACATATGCTTAATTAGTTTTGGGATGTTAAAATAGTGCCAAATCATGAAGGCAATTTTCTAAGCCAGAATGAGAACTCCTATGCCACTCTTCAAGAGTTTCATGACTTAGGGTGACACTTATGCTTCTTAACCTTGCATGGTTCATTTCACATCTTATTATCATGCATATTTAACTCCTTTTCTTAGATTTAAAAGTGTCTTTGTGACCTTTGGGATTCTCTCTCTCTCTCTCTCTCTCTCTCTCTCTCTCTCTCTCTCTCTCTCTCTCTCTCTCTCTCTCTCTCTCTCTCTCTCTCTAATAACTAGCCATTTTGTCCTTTGTAATGTATGCTCCACTTGAGTATGGAGAATCCCTGCTCATTTTCATACCATTTGATCAATAATAATACTAATTTTTTCCTCTTCCATGACTATTTATAGTGTGTTTTTATTTGATGAATGATTTTACTTAGTGATGACTTGTTTCCTTAGCATTGTTGTTTTATTCTCTCACCTATTTGTAGTTAGAAAGCTTCTTCTTTTAGGGAATGTGAAGCATTTTATGATGTGTCAAATTTGAGTGATTTATTATATTAAAATAGTGTCATTATAGATCTCTTGTCTAATCCTCCTAGAGTAAACATTCATCACAACCTCATAATGCAACATTGATGTGAGAAGAAGTAGATTGGAAAAGTGTATGTTGAGTTAGTCCCTTGTTCTCATGTGTAACATGCAACTGATTGGTAGTCATAAAATATTTTGGCGTATCACCTCCATTAAGATAGTTTGATTTTAATTTTCTCTCTCCCTTTTCCCTCGTAAAGTTTAGGTGTAGTAATGTTATATAAGTGGTACATCAAGGGAGCTAGCCTTACCTAGAGATTCACCTCATTTTTAGGCTCACCCATAGCATAAAGGTGTTTTAATTATGCCACTTGGATGAGGAGATCTGAGACATCTCCTCAAAGGATGAAAATCCAAGTGAAAATAGTTTTTGGCATGCCTAGTGGGACTATTAGTCCAAGAATTTGAAAAAGTTTTGGTGTTGTATTTCAAAACATCAATATTTGGAGGCACATATCCAAGCATCAATGGAGAATACAAAGTTAAATTTATTAGTAAAGCATCCCATGGTTCATTTTGAATATTTTTGGCAATATATTTCTTTGTGTTCTTTCTTTCAATGATGTTTCATGGCTAATTTTGGTGTTGAGTACTATTTTACATAATTAGGTAAGGTATATCAAGCTTATGGACTTCCCTATCAGCATTGGTGTGATCCTTACCAGTATTTTTATGATCCATATCAAATCCAACATGAAAATTATTAGTCCTATGGCCAGCCTCCCCAATATATTGGTCCTCCTAGTCAAACTAGTCACTTCTCAAGTCAATCCATTTCCACTTTTAAGCAAACTCTCTTGGGCTATAAGAGGTACATGATATATATTAACACACAAAGGGGACATGGTCTATGTATTCCTAGTAATTTCATTTATAATGTGAGAGATGCATTAGATCTAGTCAAATGAGAGTGGGTACCTATTAAGAGAGCCAATTGGCAAAGGCTAACAAGTGAGATGCTAGATGTGAGTGGCCTCATTTCATACTTGGATGATAGGCTAAAAATTCAAGAGAAAAAACCTCATAAAACCTATCAACCCTTATATCCATTTACCCAAGATTTCTATCAATTCTACATGATTCCCACTCATGAACCCAATCAAGCTTATCAAATTCATCATTTTTCCAATCAACTAGAAGAGAGAGAGTTCAAAAGAAAAACCTTATTTTTGAAGCAAATATTGATAGGCGTATTGATTTGGATAACATGTATATGTATTAGTCCATGTCATCATAAACATAAGTGGAATATAATCCCTCATTTTCCTCTCAAATTGCATCCCCATATCAATAAAAAGACCTCTAGATATAAGATTCCATGTTGGAGACAAGGTGGAGAATCCAAGCCCAAGGAGATCCCAAGTTTCTTGGACACTTCATCCACTCCTAAAAGTGCATCACTAACTCAATAAGAGACTCCTAATACTAACATAATAATTTTTAATAAGGTAGTGGAATCATGGGGAAAGAAAGAGGAGAAAACCCTAGATAAAGATTACGAGATTGAAGAAAAACTTGATCCTATGCAAGCCTCTCCCACCCTTCCTCAAGAGACTCTTTGTATTCCATGTCATTCATATTTTACTTATTATGCTCATGATGATGCCTATGAACTCCAATAGATACTTTTCCAAGAGAACCTAGCCAAGCAAATTGAATATTTAGAGTCAAGGATGAAATTGCGAAGTCAAGTTGTGATGGAAGGTTTAGACCCAAAAGAAGATCATATGCATAAACACACGCAATATAACCTTCCTCAATAGAGTTTTCAATTTGAATCATATGTAAATTAAGTTATTTTATAATGGAAGGAACAAAACCAATCTATTTTAGCCCAAGGTCAGCCTCCCCTTCCTCAAGAAATCCCAAAATATAATGTTGAGTTCTTTGTTTCACCTCCACCAACTAGTTCATCTGTTCCTCACCCTATCACCCTTTGCCTTGAATTACTTGTGGTTTGGGAACCTAAAGAGGATATTTGGTTGAGGAAAATTAATAAATCATACTTGAAGATAATATAGCTCCTTGGTAGCCTCATTAAACTAAATCAAATGACTTAAAGATGCCTAGTCTTGGAATCACAAACAAGGAGAAATAAATGGAGGATTTTGTATCCTTTGTAAACCAAAGTAATATTAAGTTAGTTTAGATTCAACTTGAGATACCTTAAGAGGTCCTAAATAATTAATAAGAAATGGTATGTTATGTTGAAACTTCTAATTGGGTTGATATGGAAGAATGTCTTTGCACCATTTTTGTTCTCAGGCCTGAGCATGTTTTTCTACAACCTTTGAGCTTCCCTCTTTTTTATTCTCAAAAATTATATAAATTTTGGCCTTTTAAATATTGTATGGCATATTTACACTTAGGTATTGTTATCCCTCCATGTGATTTCATTACTCTTACACTAACAATGGTTGAAATACCTACACCAAAATAAGAGAAGATGCAAATAAAAAGAAACTTTTCAAATCTATCCTTTCAAGAGGCATATGCATTTCATGATGATATGTTTGAAGTAATCAATATGGGTTATCATATTATTGACTATTTGAGTCAATCACATCAGCTCTTAAAGGACGAAACAAGCTCTTATTAGCCTCAATCTTCTTAGCAACAAGAAACCAATCCTCTTGAAGCCATGCCTACCAAAAAGATACTAGTTGATAATGAAATAAAGAGTGGAAAGTAGTATGAGGTATGTTTACAAGTTAAAGAGGAATATATCTACATTGGAGACATATTTAAGGATGATCTACTTGAGATCAGTTCAAGTGAAGTGCCAAGGAATAGGTCTAATATACAAAGCATCCAATCTAAGGAGAAATCTCATGAAGAAGGAGAATCAAGAAGCTTTCCTTTTGATCATAGAAAGGAGGCATGCCTAATTTTTAGTTGTGCATAGTTGTTTGTTTTTTATTTCCCCAAGTTCCTTGAGAACATGTGTGTCCTTTTAGTGTGTTTGATTTGCTTTGTGTGTGTCTTTTGTTTTGTGTAGTTGAGGTATTTAAGTGGTCTTGTCTTGATCAAAGCTTGTTGTCAATGGTCAAAGTTCTTTTGTTGTATCTCAGACTTCAAATGACTCCCTAAGCCCAATGGAGTGATAAGGCTACTGGTATAGTTAGTATAGTAGGCATACTACCCCTATGAGTCACCAATTTATTCACCAAATTTGATCATGTAGGCCAAATTGGGGCCGCTATAGGTAAAAACTTGATTTTTAGCTATTTTTTAGGGGTCTAATATTTTGTCATGGGGTATGTTTTAGTCCATTTTATGTAATTTGATGTTATATTAGCCTTGGTTCTAGTAATATTATTCCTTATGTCTTTTAAAGTCATTTTAGGGGTCATAAATGCAAGTTCATAGTTCCTAAGGTATCCAAGTGTCATAATTTCCTCTTAAACATCCAAGAAGTTAAATTCCCTATCAATAATGTTAGTCTCATCTAAAACTTGTAGGTTATCTAACTAAAGATCAAGTAATCAACTCAAAAAGGGGAGTTTGGATCTTGTACAGACCATGAGGGAAGGTGACACATGGGAGAAGGTAATGTGACATCTCTTCATCTTAATCACATTGATCTTAGTGATTGACACTCTTTGGAAGTTCTAAAAAAGGCCCAAAATTGTTCTACTCCTTTCTTGCCCTTCTAGACATGTAGAAGTGATCAATAGGTTTGTATTTGATATGATTAGTAGGAAAGGTTTTAGACAAATTGATCTTGGGGGTGCCTTCTACACTTAGTCAGATTCAATTTTATGTTTGGTTGCAAAGGAATGGTGGTCTAAGCTTTATGAACCATTCCTAAGAAGTTAGACTATCTAATCTACTTACTAATATGTCTATCCTATAGGTTTTTCCTTGGTTTAAGCAATTACATACAATGTAGTTATTAAAATGGTTCCAAGATGATGTTAAATATATCCCTTCATTTTATCCATGTTTTTCTTCACATTTTAGGGTGTTTGGATGAGCCAAGTATCTTAAGTTGTAAGAGTAAGAACTTTTATTGTGTAAAAGGCAAGTTTCCAACATTTTTTGGACCTTCATGCTTTATTAACAGTTTTAGAGGGTTGTGATAGTTTAATTTATATGCTTTAAAAGGTTTTATTGATCCCATTCACCTTTAATATTCATTATTCAAATCAATCTTCATAGTTTACAGTCATATGCAAGAAACACAGTCACATTGGCATGCATAGTTAACTTTCTACTTATTCCTAATTGTAACCATGGTGCTTGAGGAGTGTCACATTGAAAAGGAAGTGTGATAGATTTTTTTGAGTCTTGAAACATCCTTATGTTTCAGATCAACATCATTAAAGGAGGTCAAGTAACTATAAAATCATATTCTTTGGTACATTGCTCTGATTCATGCTTACTGCTTGCATACCATTCAAAATGCACATATAACCTATCATGATGACATCATACTTGGATGGAATATTAGAGGTGGTTTAAAACACTTTGAATCACGAAGAGTGAATTTATGATTGTTGATATTTGTTCACAACTTTGAGAGGTTAAAAAAATTACATTGTCCACATTCTCCTTTACTGCCTATATACATTGAATAACCACCTACAAGTGGCCCTAGTAGAGGTATATAAGTCTTTGTTTGGGAGGTTAAAACATGAAAAAAACCTTTCCTTAGAATATTGGTAGGTGTAATTGACCATAAAATACCTATTTTAAGTGTCAAATGAGAAAATGGAGATATGGACTACTTTCTAGGATAAAATAACTATTTAGGGCTCTTATCCCCAAAAATGAAAAATAGAGTTATTTAGTGTTTTGTTGATATTTTTCAATAGGGTTATAAGTAATTTTGATTCATCCTAATGTTTTCATTTTGAATTCCCCATATAGGACAAGGAATATACAAATTTTTAGTGGATAATGACCAAGGGAAGATAGTTGTTGAGAGGCCTAAAGTTGCCTACAAAGACACTAAAACCTTGCATTGACATCTACAGGTCTAAGCCCAAATAGACCTCTTCCCCTAAGGTTCTAATACAAACAATTTTTTCATTATTAAATGGCATTATATGATCTAATATAGTATTAATTACCTAAATACTTATTATAGAGGCTAATATTTTGTGTTTTGGTTCCCCAAACACACCTATAGGTATCCTTTCTCAAAGAAGTGATCACCTATAACCAACCTAAGGTGCAGGTTTGAGAAGTTTTTATTTCTTTTATACCTATATAATACTAACCTAGAGTATAATATTAACTTGGTTGAGCATGAAGACCAAAATGAAAGGTTATAATATGGAGTTTTGATCTTATAAACTAGCCAACTGTAGATGACTATCTCAGGTAGAAAGCATAAATGAGTAATTCCTTAGAGTTTAAAATGCATGAGATGAGAAAAATGACTCCAATAAAACACAAAATTAACCTAATGGGTTATATATAGGTTATATACATTGTTTTCAAAGCTTCACCATGCATTTCTACATATAGGTACACTCCAAAACATGAAATATAATTAAGAATTGACACATACAGTCTTGAGAGTTAAAGTGATAAAAAAACTAATAAAACATTAATATTTATATTCATTTTATCAAGATGATCTTTACATTGAAAATACAATCAAATAAATATCCTCAAACAAGTAACATATAATTCACATAACTAATCCTACACACATTATTCTTTACATAGCCTATTTTGGGTTTTAAGGGAGTTAGAAGGTCATATTACATATTTAGGGGCCCAATTTTGGTAAATATGGTTAAATAACCTAAAAAATACTCTAAAATATTCATTTTTCATGATTATATAGGGGGAGTGCCCTCTTTTTTGTCTCAGACAGAGGGCACTCCCCTTAAGTGTAAATTGGTAGGTTAAAGAAGAGGGGTGTGAAGGATGGACTAGGGACTATAGAGAATTTTAAAGAAGGTTTATAAATATATATGAAACCTAGGATAACATGAATAACATATCATATAATGATGAAACTAAACAGAGTAGTCAAAACCACAAGGGTATCAGCTAGGCCTATATGACATGTCTAGGCCTAAAGACCAAATGTGAGGTCAATATTACTTCTAACCTTGGGTGTGATTTATAACTCATTTAATCATTTATATGAGGTAAAATATATAAATATATTCTATTTTGATGTAGGAAAAATAATATAAAACTCATTTTGGGCTTTAAGATTTAGATAGGCTTGTTAGGTAGGTTTAGACCTAGAAGCCAAATGGAGGGTTAGGTTCATTTCCAACCTTGGAAGAGCTTTCCAATGGATTGAAAAAAATTTTTAGGGAAATTTTAGATGTGATAAATCTCTTGGTATGTATATAATCATAAATAGTCTATTTTTGAGCTCAAAACCAACTCAGGCCTACAAGAAATGGAAGGAAAACCTCGATAAGGTGATTTCAAATGCTCATATATTTCATGAGGTTTTAAATCGAGGTAAAGGAAGTTTAGAGAGGTCAACAGGGGTCCTAAAATATTTTATATTGATTTTTTTTTCTAATTTAATTTCCCATATTTATAAATGAAGCTTAAGAGGGTAAAACATGTTAAACCTTATAAAACTCTTACTAGTGACTAGTTTGAGAAGATTGAGGATATAATGCACCCAAATGGCATTTTTTGCCCAGAATGATGATTACATGTTGTAAAGGACTCATTTATTCTCCCTACCATTTAGATGATTTGTATGGAATCTGTATGGATAGGGTACGTTATTGTTATTTTAAACTATTTTATGCATTGTGTAGGTTCTAGGAATTTTCAAGAGATGAAATTAAGTTTGGGAGGAAGATAGAGACTTTTAATAACTCAATATGTCCAATTAATTCTTTGAATAAACTACCAATTTTTAAAATAATAGCCGTCATCTCAACCAATCAAAACTGGCATAGTGAACATGATAATGAGAAGGGTGAAAAACTTCAAGTGGGTTGTTTTTAAGGTGTACCTAATGACTCTAAGGCCATGAAGGGTCTTAAAACGTGTCATCCATTTCCTTTTATGGATTTTCATGGAAAAACAAATCCAAATTTGAGGCCAAGTGTGTAGGGTGTGTGAAAGAGGAGCTTTTTAGAGTGTAGGTAGTGGTAGCTCATTTCTCAATGATTCCAAATGACCAAGACTACAATAAATGCATGGAAATTTATTTATTCAACTCTTCCCTTTGATTCCAATCATCAAACTTATCCATAATTAGTTTTGGGATGTTCAAATATGGATAAATCATGAAGGTATTTTTTTGAGCCAAAATGAGAACTCTTACACCACTTTTTAATAATGTCATGACTTGGGGTGACACTTATGCTTCCTAACATTGAATTTTTAATTTCACATATTCTTCTCATTCATATGTAACTCATTTTCTCAGCTTGACAAGTGTAGTTGTGACCTTTGATCTTCTCTCTTCTTCTCTTCTCTCTCTCTCTCTCTCTCAATTTATATAAGAACTAACCATTTTGGCCTCTATAATTTATGCTCCACTTAAGTATGGTGAAGACCTACTCATTTTCATACCATTTAATCAATAAGACTAATTATTTTTACCTCTTCCATGACTATTCATAGTTTTTTTACTTGGATGATTGATTTTTCTTAATGACGACTTATTTTTTCCTTAGTATTATTATTTCATTATCTCACTATTTATAGCTAGAAAGTTTCTTCTTGCAAGGCATGTGAAGTGTTTTATGATGTGTCAAGGTTGAGTGAGTTATTATATTCAAATAGTTCCATTCTAGGCCTCTTGTCTAGTCCTCTTAGCTTAAAAATTCATCACAACCTCATAATGTAACATTGATGTGAGAAGATGTAGATTGGAGAAGTGTATGTTGAGTTAGTCCCTTGTTCTCATGTGTAACATATAGCTAATTGGTAGTCATCAGCTATATTGGTGTATCACCTCCCTTAGGATAGTTTTATTTTGGTTTTATCTCTCCCTTTTCCCTCAAAAATTTTATGTGTAGTAATGTTATACAAGTGATACATTAAGGGAGATATCCCTACCTAGAGATCACCTCATTTTTATGCTCACCCATAGCCTAGAGGTGTTTCAATTATGCCATTTTTATGAGGAGTGCTGAGAAATCTCCTCAAAGGGTAAAAATCCAAGTGACAAAATAACCATAAGAGGAGGTAAAACCAAACATCTTATGAATCAATATGCATGCAAAAGAGTAGGGATACACCATAATCTTGGTGGAAGTGTCTAGTATAATTCTAAAATTAGGCATATATATAAGATAAATAAGAAGTAGAGAGAGAGAGAGAGAGAGAGAGAGGGAGAGAGGGGAGGGAGGGAGAGAGAGAGAGAGAGAGAGAGAGAGAGAGAGAGAGAGAGAGAGAGAGAGAGAGAGAGAGAGAGAGAGAGAGAGAGAGAGAGAGAGGTGTCAAGATCCAATTATGGTTAACAAACACTCATGAAACAAGTTAAAAACAATAAAACCTACTATTAAAAATTCATGAATATATTTTCAACATGTGTGCACTTAATTTGATGATGACTTGATCAATGTGGCATAGGAGTTTTATCTTTCTTGATGACTCATGCTTGACCTCTTGAAACTTACCATTGTGATTGATAGGAATTGACAAATCATATTATTAGAGTCTAAATAATTATTTTTTCCTTTAAAAATTATTTAATATCCATAACCAATCATATTTACACTTTTTTTATATAATTTCATTCATAACTCTCACATTTTCTCTCTTTGAGACCTATTCCTTGTAGTCTTATATTACAACAAAGCTCATTAGTTTAAATTATTTTAAATACATATAAGAAAAATAAAATCATATTTAGTTCCATTTTTATTTATTTATCTTCACCCAAAATTTCATGGCTCAACTCCCAAGGTAGACATATTAACCCAACACCGATCTTTCACAATCATACCTAATTAGGCCTAAAACAAGCACACAATACTAGAAACCATGCATTACCATACATTAATACTCAAAAACCACAAAAATAATTTAGGTAACATTAAATATGGTTAGAATACAAATTTTTATGTAATTCTAAGGGTTGGAACTTGAGTTATGCAAAATGCAAGTTTTTAAGCCCTAGGTTGGAAAAACACAGGCATGAGTAGGCCAAGAGTGAACAAAAATGGATAGGGAGAGTTTTATGAAACTTAAAAACCTTATGGGAATTTTTTTATGTCTAAAAAATATTCCATAAACTCCTCCAATATTTTTTTTTCCTTGAACACTCTTCATACCTCTTCAACATGCCAAGTTTTTGAAAATTTTGCATGCATTTAGGACTGTCAAGTAGGTTGTAGGTTTCCTTTTATTTTAAATAGAAATATGACATCATTAACACCTTAAAATTCCTATTATGTCTCCCAAGAATATAAATTATTAATTAAAACTTAAATACCAATTCAACTTTTTTATACTTTCTTCACTTCTTGGAGGTAAACTTACATTTCTCTAAAAGGCCTATAAGTCTCGATTAGGACTAAAGTTTTCTTTATTATATCCTCTCTCTATGAATATATTTGGTCAATTTTGAAATTGTTAAAAATGTATTATATTTATTTATTTCTTGATTCATTCTCTTAATGGGCTCAAGATACCTTAAATCCTCACTTGAGCACAACACAATCATGCTTCCTTGATGTTGCACAGTCCATTTGGCAAGGTGTCTATTCTTTGTATGATTTCACCATTTTGGTCTAGTGGTCTAAAATGAGAGGTTAGAGAGATATTTTTTATTGTAAATAATATTTATATGATGTTTATTAATATGTTTAACTTATGTCTCTTCATTCATCTTCCATTCTTCAATCCCAAACTGCAGTCCAAATGTCATGAGCCTAGTCATCACTAAACTACCTGTGTACCACTAAGTTTATAATTTATCTCTTATGAGGGATCATAAAATACTAATAAAAAACTATTTTAATCCTTTTTAGGATATATTTATAATCTAATTTCATTATAAACTAATATCTCACTAGTTTCTTAAGACTCAAACTCCACATGCATAAAAAATTTCTCTATAGGATCTATAAGCATGTTAGCCTTTTTGAGATGTCTGTTGACAATTATTATGTTATTTATTTCATTAATTCAACATATTAAAATTAAAAACCATTAAAATATTATTTCACATATCTTATGAGGATTTTCAAACTCATTCCACATTACAAACCTTGGTGACTCATGCATACCCTACAGCCATACTTGTAGGTGGATATTTTGAGCCCAAAACTCATTCTACCCATGCCTTTGAATGATCCTAAGAATATTGAGAGATATTTTTTATGTCTCTATTAATCTCTCATATAATTTAAAACAATATCTAAACTTCACTTGAGGTGGATGATCTTCTTCATCTAACTTTTTCATACTTCCAAGACTATGCCTCTCACATGTTGAGTTCTATATATTTAATTATCATAAGGAGGTCACTTGGAGGTGTAAATGAGATTTATAAGACTAATATAAAGAGTGTGAAGTTTTTTTATACTGATTAAAGGCTAATTTAGGTGGAAACTTACAAAAATCACCTGAGGCCTTGCTTGGCACTTCCTACCTAGGTCTACAAGTTTACTTATATGAAGATTTTGCCTCTCTATTATTAGCATGTGCCAAATGAGTAGTGGTAGACCATGTGAGTGAGATAATATTATATTTTATTATCTCAAACAAACCTTTATTTTCACCAACGATCTCCAAAAATCCATGAAATTGCCTAAAACTGAGTTAGTAGGGGTCTAGAAGGGTTTTGGAGCACTTTTTTTATTAGCGATGGTTCATAAAGTTTATCCCCTAAAACCATAAACCAATGAATTAAATTTCAAGGTCATATAGGACCATATATTCCCATAATATAATTTTACCCAACTTATTTTCATGTTCATGAACCATTGTTAAGAAACTAACCCTTCTTGGTCTACCAATGACTAGATGTAGTTTCTTGAGTGAGATTTAGATTATTTTGACTTGATACACATTATTGAGAATGGATATGACCTATAGGGGGATATATTATTCTTTGAATAGGCTTAAACACTTTTTTCCATGATCTTATTTGTTAGAAATGCTTTTTTTATGCATAAAATCTTACAAAACTCATCTAAACACCTTCTTAATGAAATGGAATTTAATTATTTGGTTGAGTGCCATGTTGGATTCTTGTGCCAAATTTTGAGGCTTTTACTGACCCCATGAATCATGCAATCACCCACCATGATTAATACATGGAGTTAAGTAACTTATCTTTACATGTGTAACTCCTCATCTTTGATGCTCTTTACTAAAGTCACTTGAACAATGTAACAAGTGAAACTTTATCTTATATTAACATTACCTTAAAACTTATAAATTTACATTAAATTTTGATAAACACTTCATAAGGACCAATTTATGAGCACTAGTTAATCACTAGGGGACCATGACTTCACATTATGACAAGACCTTGTATAGAACTCTGAAATAACCTAGAACATCATTTAAAGACCCTATCATATATTAGGTTATGACATCAAGACTAAGGGATACTAGAGGCTATCAATAAGGTTAAAAGGATAAATGCTAAATTTTGAATTATACTAACCCATGGTAGCTAGTTTGGGCTAATAATAGTATCCACCATAACATAAGACACACACTAAGAGAGTGACCAACAAATGTAATCAAGATAGAGTGTAGAAACCCTCATCTGTTCCATAATGTAGAAATAAGTATGTTGATACATGTAAACTGAGGTCATACAAATCTATAGATATCTCAAAACTAGTATCTACAATAAAAGAACATTAAAAAAAGTAGTAATTTTTTTAGAAAAAACCAAAAAAGATGACATTTTTCCAAAAATATTTAGTCCTTTAAAATATTATAATGAATAGTCTATAATAGTACCTATGTAGACAAAAAAAACCTACAAAAAATTAATTTATACAAAAAAATATATTTTCAATAAATTAACAGGTAATCTCATGCTATTGAGGTATTCTAAACTCAATGGAGTATATTAAAAGACTTGGAAAATGTACTTATACAAAGTTCATAACCATCATTATTTTTTGATTCCCCTGATCATCTAGGGACACAGGAGAAGAGCATATTCAAAAATTAAAGGGTCTATAATAAGTAAGCTTAGTCACTCAAGATTACAAAATGTATTAAAATAGAACAAGATGTTTATTTTACCAAAAATCACTTTGATACCATGTTAGAATGAACCATGATGTGTCAAAATAATCCATGATCAAGAATTGGTGAGATTTGAACATACTAGACTCTTAACATGCAAAAAAGGAAACTCTAAAAGCAAAAAAGGAACCAAATATGAGTAGAATAAAAACTTATAAATATAATCGATGAAAATAGATTTTAGGAGAGTTACATAAATAGGTATAGGAGAGGCATAAATCCACCTAAATTTGACAATGTGAATAGATGACGATTTCTAAATGAATAGTGAGAACCATGCACAAGATGTTAACATTGGTTGGTAAATGTCAATTGCATCCACCCTAACCAATTTGACTACAAATTATATATGTGCATGTGTAACATAGTGTCCTCATTATTACACCTGAATGACCTAAATATTACACTTAAGTAAGATAAATACATGAGTATGAAAACCATAAAATTGAATAAAAAACATACACTAACATTCTTTACCTTTACATTGAAACTAGTGTATTTCTACTTAAGTTTTTTTATATAAATAACGGATTAGGATTTTTAATGAGGATCAAAACATGAGGAATTTAAAAAAAATGTATTCAATATCAAAGCATTGATATATACATGAAATATTTTAATCTTTTATAGTTCTTACTATAGTTGGTTTTTAAAACCAACTAATAGGTTTCAACTAATCCAATTAACTAAAAAAACTAATTATGAATTTGGATCATAAATTACCCAAAAAAACTCTTATTGATCTAGAGGGGTATAAATATGAAAGAATTGGATCAATGAATCTAGATTCATCAAAGAGACTTAAGTAACTATAATTGGTGTAATATACATCCTGATCCTAATCAAAATTTGTCACTCCATATAAAAGCTTTCCCTACAAGTTGTGGCATAAAGGCTAATGAAAATTATCAAGGACTGCTCATCGATTATGATCATCATACCGTACTATAATAAAACATGATCAATCTATATCCATATATATTTATCCACATAAAGATCCACCTAGAAGATCATTTAAGTGT
>JARHVA010000516.1:162500-305000 GCA_037957365.1 Torreya grandis
GCCATTTAGATGTAATATGGTGACTATAGAATCTTTTTTTAAAAAATCAAGAAAAAACTATCAGATTTTTAATATACTTTTTAATGCATTAATTTTTATATTTCATATATTGTGAAGACACAACAATTTTTAGAGGTTATCAATGAAGTAAGGGATGACTGACATGATAAGAGGAGAGTCTCTCCTCATATTGAGGTATATAACACCCCTGATTCTACATTTATGCCAACAAAATATAATTTATTTGGAGGTAATGAGGAACAAGAGAACTAGTTATTGTATAAGGGGTCTAATTGTAGGCATAATCAATTTTATATGTCGATATGGCCCACATTTCATGCCTATATAATGTATTTTATCTATGTACATGTTATGGTCTACATTTTTTCTTGATATATGTCCTATTTTTTATGTAGAATTATGACATAGAAATTAGCATGTATTTGAGAGGATCCTCCTGTAACAATTAATAAAAATGCACAAAATAATAGGAATTAGCAGCATGAATTAAATCTTGACAGAATACTTAAAAATATTGAATTGATTGTAAGACACTTCGAGGGGGAAAACTCCTTTGATAAATCTTAATACAAGAATTTCGTGGATGCCTTCATTGGTCTCAACACTTACTTATATATGAATTCTAATCTAAGAAACTACTACTTCCTATGAATGTGGGATTAAAAAAATGCTTATATGATGACTTACAAAGCATATGCATCCATATAAAGTAATATACAAACAAAGTAAAGAGAGTAAATATCATGGGTTCATAACATCCCCTCCCTCTTAGAAAAATCTTTGTCCCCAAAGCTTTAGATGTGGGAATTGATGTTGAATCTAAAATAGTGGTTCCCATATTACATCCTCTAGTTTCATTCCATGACACTAAATTAAAACCTTGATGATGGAGTGGGAGAAAAGTTGGAATGTGTGCCTACTCAAGATTGAATCTGGCTCAAGAATAATATATCCTTCATTATCAAGTTTTGGTAAAATAATCTACACTTTGATGTTTGTGCCAAGAACTTTCTTTAGACAAGAGACATGAAATACTAGGTGAACTTGAGAAGAAGGTGGGAGCTCTAGCTTATAAGAAATCGAACCAATCTTCTGAAGAACTTTATAGGGCCCATATAACTTGGGAACTAGCTTATGACACCTTTTGAGTTTTAGGGAGGATTTCTTGTAGGGTTATAGGCAAAGAAAAACCATATCACCTACTTGAAAATTACACTCAAAATGGTGCTAATCCTCCATTATTTTATTCAATTTTATGCCATATGAAGATTATCCTATAGGGTACTAAGGATCTAATCCTATGTTTTAAGAATCATGTCAACTGCTTGAATTGATGAACTATTGGGGGTGTACAGAAGGAACACTGGTGGTGCTTATCCATAGACTAATTCATATGGAGTCATTTTCATTAAAGTGTGGTAGGAGGTGTTATACCAATATTTTGTGAGAGGGAGTGAATTTTCCCACTGATGTTGTTGTTCAGAGGTGAAGCAATGAAGAAAATTTCCAAGCATTTGTTGACAATTTTAGTCTAGCTATCTATTTGTGGATGATACCTAAAACTCATATTTAGTTGGGTATCAATGCTTTGAAATAATTTTTTCCAAATTTTTTTAAAGAAGGTTTCATCAAAATCTAAGAAAATGGATGAAGGAATGCCATGAAGATGGAAAATCTAGTCCAATAAAATTTGTGCAACTATGGAGGTGGTACAAGGATGGCTGAGGGCACAATAATGACTATATTTGGAGAGGTGATCAACCACAACCAAGATCACCATTTTTACTCTAGAATTAGGGATCCCCTTAATGAAATTCATATAAATATGTGTCCAAATCATTGTAGGGATGGGCAAGGGTTCAAACAACCCAGGGATGAGTGTTGTTTCACCCTTGTTGTGTTGGCAGGTATTATATTCAGCCACCATATATTGAATTGCCTTTTTCATTCCCTTCAAAAATAATTTACGTCGTGGCCACTCATAATTTTTGAGAAACCCTGAGTGCCCTATGAATGGAGAAACATAGAGTTTGTAAAATACATCTTATTGAAGATATGTGCTCTAGGGAAACACCAGATGACCCTTGTATCAAGAAAATCACCATCTCAAGAATAATGTGGTATAGCTGAGGGGTTATTAGACAAATTTTGAATGATTTGAGATAATGAGGAGTCATTGACACACCCCTACTATATAGCATCCAACCAATTCAAAATAGGCATGGAAATATCTAAAAGGGAAGCTTAGTCTACAAATGTGTGAGATAGAGCATTAACCAAAATATTGTCTTTACCCTTGTTGTAAGTGATCTCATAGTCATAACCCATGAGTTTACTAATTCATTTATATTGTGATGGGGTGGAGACCCATTGTTCTAGGATATATTTTAGACTCTCGTGATCAATTTTAATGCAAAAATGATTTCCTAGTAGGTATGGCCATCATTTCCTTCTCATAAGTAGAGAGCACTAAATTCTTTCTAGAAAGGGTTTGTTGGTAAATGTGATGGGGCATCCTTCTTGGAAAATAACAATACCAAGTCTATTTCTACAATCATCACTCTTGATAGTGAAGGTCTTAGCAAAATTTGGCATAGCTAGAATAGGTGTAGTACACATAGCTTATTTTAATTCTTCAAATACACAATCCAAATAAAATTATCCTTTTTAAACATAACTATCAGCAGAGCTATAATCTTTCCATAATCCTTGAAAAAATTGCAAGAGTATCTAGTTAGCCCTAAAAAACCATTGAGGCTCTTGAGTGATTGAGGATGTGGCCAATTTATCATGGTAGTTATTTTTTTATGATCCACCTAAACCCCTTGGGCTGAAAAAATATGCCCAAGATACTCCACTTCATCCTAGCCAAAAATACATTTGGATTATTTTGCACAAAGATGATGGTCAGAGAGAAGATGTAGTGTGAAATCTAAATGTTAGAGATACGTAGACCATGTTTTAATATAGATGAGGATATCATTGAAGAAGACCATAATGAATTTACATAGGTAGGGCTAGAATATTTTATTCATCAATGTTGAAATGTTGAAGGAGCATTAGTGATACCAAAGGGCATGACCAAAAACTCATAGTGGCCATCATGCATGCTAAAAGTTGTCTTAGGAATCTCATGAAGTTGGATTTGGTGATACACAAAGTGGATATCCAACTTGGAGAAAAAATAAGTGCCATGAAGCTCATTAAGAAGCTCATCAATAAAAGGGATCAAGAACTTATCCTTGATTGTGAGGTGATTAAGTGCATGAAAATCAATGTAGAGGCACCATGACCCATATTAGTTTTGGACAAGGAGAACTAAGGAAGAATATGGGCTAGTACTAGAGCAAATAATACCTTGATTTAGTAAGTCTTGAATAAGGCCTGATGTTGGGAGGAACACCTCTAGGAAGGAGTTGAATATGGTGGTACTTTAGCTATGAAGGTGGAAATCCCATTGGTTTGGTAAGGACACATGCATACTTATACAAAATGGTTTTTAGATCAGAAAGAGTAGCAAAGATTGGTGATGGTTGCATTTGAATGGAATAGATTTGGGAAAAGACATCATGTGAATTCTTCTTAAGAATATTTTACATGTGATGTGAACTTTTGATGCTGAGAGATCTTAGTTTTAAGCCTTTCAATGTGTGTTTTTACCCATTATCTAAATACTACATACAAAGTTTATAAAAATCCCATAAGATGGCTCCAAGTATGGTTAACCACTGGGCTCCCAAAACATCACATCTACCTGAAGGCAAGATAAACATGTTGGAGCACAAGTTATAATATTTAATAGAGACATGCACACTATAACACTTCCTTTTGAAAGGTAATGTGCCCCCATTAGTAATCATGACTTCAAAGTAAGAGCAAGAATGGACAAAATAATTAGCCTATTTGGTGACCTGAGGGTCAATGAAGTTATGAGTGCTACATGAATCAATGAGTATTGTAAGATAGAGATTCTTGAAGTAGATCCTGACCTACATGGTTTGTGGGGTAATGACTATGGCTAAGACATGGATAAATATCTCTGGTTGGTCTTCTTGAGAAGTAGGTTCCATAATTGGCTGAGCTTCTTGTAAAACATCTAATGTATACAAAACATCTGCCCAATCTTTAGTTTCAGGTGGAAGAGTCTGCATCCAATAGGTAGAGATTTTTCTTGACACATCAATGTTCCCAAGTGAATTTATCATCATAGTTACAACATAGTCCTTTTTCTCTATGAGCTTGCATATCTACTTTAGTCAAACACTTGATAAGACTAGTTTTGGGGGCTGACATTGTTTGAGATCATTATGGAGCTATATTTTTTAATATAGAAAAATTGGATTTGAATCACTACTAAGATGTGATCTTGTCCTCTAAGAGCTTATCCAACCCTAAAGCTTTCATCATCATGTTAGGATAAAACATTTTGACCTTAGATCAAATTACATATTAGTCCACTAACAAAATAACTCCTAAAGAATTCATCAAATAATCCCTCTATGTGATTGGCTAGTTTTTAAAATTCTATTTGATATTCTCTCATGGTTCTTGTTTGGTGAAGTTTAGTGAGTGCTCTAGTGAAGTCATCAAAATCAGAAGGGCCAAACCATTACAAAATGAGGGTGTAAAAATTGGTCTATATGGGTTCATCATGAGCCTTGGTATATCAATGATACCATTGAAGGGTTTCAAGTTCCAAGTGAAAGGATGCAAGTGGGACCTTGTTAGTATCAAAAGTATTATGCAGACTAAAATATTGTTCTACCTGATAGATCCATCTAGTTGGATTTGCACCATTAAATTGAGAAAAATTAAGCTTTGGTCCATGATAATTATTGGAAGATGAAAACCCAGTGTTTGAAAAAGACTCTGGATGTTGTCTATTGTTCATGGTGGTATGTTGAAGATTGAGGCCAAGAAGTTTTTCATCAAAATATATAATGTGGGTCTTGAGGGTGGAAATTTCATCCTCCATATTTTTTTCTCTTGTTCAGGTTACTACCATGACCCAAATAATAGATTGTTTTTAGCAATAGATAGGAAAACTAGAGTTACGACATGTTTAGTAAGGAAAACTTTGAATTTAGGTGAAAACAAAAGGGTTAAAGGGGATTTTAATATTTTTTTGTAGTGAGAGTATGATTGATGAAGGTGAAGGTAATTTTAGGAGTGAAAATGGAAAAACTGGAAAATTTGTGAAAGAGGGGAAAAGGAGTCGAAAGAGATTATGAACACTATGGAGATTTTTTGAGGCAAATGGACAAAAATAGAAGTGGAATTGGGATATGGGACCTCAAGAAAGAAAATGTAGGAAATGGAATTTTAGGTGTCTGGATAAAGTTTGAGGATCAAAGGGGCTACAAATAGAGAGATATTGCAAAAAAATGAAAAAAAAATATTTTATTTTATTTTATGATTTCTCTTTTCTTTTTTCTATCTAGAAGTAAATCCTCTAAGAGTCTACTAATACTCTTTGGATGGTTTTCAGATTTTGGTTTCTATTAAATATCTTCTTGTAAGTCCTATGATAGTCTAAAGATACTCTATTGACTAATTTTTTGAGTCTAATGGAAATATTTTGAAATTGATAGAAATTGGCCCCAAGTTTCAATGGTTGTCTAAGGGTTTTAAAAATATCACTCTAGCCACCAATTTTGTCTAATCGAGTACCACTCTCTATAGATTTTTTGGCCATGGATTTATATCTCAACAACAACTCTTGGTTTTCCTCATGGATGGGAACTACTCAATCAATAAGCAGTCATTTCCCATTGTGCTGGTAAGTCCTCTCAATGGGCCAGCTACTTTGGGGTTCCTGTGGTACTCCTCATAATGAGTTTTAGAGATTTCATCCAAGCACTTCCCATAGTTATGTGATCAAGTTTTTACCTTGATTCAAAATAGATTACATAAAATTACTTAATTGAGTTATGCATCAAAACAAAGTTAATATTTTCTAAAAAAGTACTAAAATGAAGTATGCAGTAGAATAGAGTTAAGACTCTCTAAATTAAAAAATGCCTTGAAAAGCACTTTGATACCAGATGAGAGGATCTTCCTACAACAATTAATAAAAATGAATAAAATAATAAGAATTATTAGCACAAATTAAATCTTAATAGAAAATTTGAAAAGATTGAATTGATCACAAGCCACTTCGAGGGGGCAATCTTCTTTGAGTAAGCTTAATACAGTAATTTCATGGATGTTTTCATTGGCCTGAACACTTACTTATATATGAATTCTAATCTAAACAACTACTACTTCTCATGAATGTGGGATAAAACAAAATTCTCATGGGACAACTTACAAAGCATATGCATCCATAACAACTACTATACGAACAAAGTAAAGAGAAGAGATATCATAGATTCATAACATTATCACATATATATTATTTGACAATATGATTCCTTTACCTATGCATATTTTTTTATTTTGATCATTTAATGTTTACACATATTATTGGTTAATGATCATTATTACTTCATATGGGGTTTAAAAAATACACATTATTCTCTAAGTTAGGTGCTTCATCATTGTGTATATTTTACATTTATGTGTGATATTTACTATTTACTTGTTTCCTTTACATTTAATTACATATCGATTTACAATTGTGATGTAAATTGACTTGTGATCAATTTCATGGATGTAAATATTATAATTTTTACTTGATCATAGTTGTTAGGAGGTCTAGTGATGTAGGTGTAATTTACTATTTACTTGTTTCATTTACATTTAATTACATATAAATTTGTAATTGTGATGTAAGTAGACTTGTGATCAATTTTAGGGATGTAAATATTATAAGTTGTACTTGATCATAGTTGCTAAGAGTTCTAGTGATGTAGTAGCAATTTAGTATTTACTTGTTTCATTTACATTTAATTAAATATCAATTTACAATTGTGATGTAAGTGGACTTGTGATCAATTTTAGGGATGTAAATATTATAAGTTGTACTTGATCATAATTGTTAGGAGGTCTAGTGATGATGCATGAGTATCCTACCAAGATGTAATAAGGTCCTTGTTTAAGTGTCTTAGATTTCCTATAGGTTGTATTTATTTAACAAGATGCCTTACTTGGAATTCAAGGAGTGAAATATAGATCCTAGATGGTGCTTTGGTGTTTTCCCACTAAAAGTTTAATTTGAATATTTAAATATGAATATGTAATTTTGTGGATAAATTGTACTATTTTGTAACTTATTAAGAGTCTAATAGGTTTATAATGGTCTTCTACGTGTCTATAAATGGTTATAACTATATTGAAGATCATAGTTGTCTATAGGGTCTAAAAATAGTTTGTTAGTCAATTCGCTAAAGAAAGCCCAAGCAAATAAACAAGAATATGAGATGAGTTTAGAAATTTTTTAAATTTAGTTGGGTTGAAAAAAAGAGATAAACATATTTCCTAACTAAGGGGATTCATACAATGACAAATTTAAGATTAATAAGGACAATAATCATCATTAACAAGGTGATAGATAATGATGCACAATTTACTAATCATAACAGGGTCTGTATTGCAAAATTTATTATTATTAAAAGACATATTTATTTAATATTATGTAATTATGTTTTTTATTTCATTAATTAAGGTGATTTATCCAATTTTTAATTGGGTTTGTTCTTGGGTTAAAGTTGTTTCATTAAAAATCTTGTATACCTTATTTTCTGTATGTATACAGTCTCTATAGCAACTTGAAACTTGTATAAATTCATGCATGAGTAAAAATTGAGGATTTTAATATTTAAATGGGTATCCCAAGAATATATTATAGGTTTTATATTTATACAAAACGTGTTATGATTCATGAATCATTGTTTAGAAGTTCCTAGCTTCTAAGAAGATTGAAAAATCCTAGTTTTAGGGTTGAAAAGACAAAAAGGTGTATATATATAACCCTCAAAAGTTTTCAAAAATTGGAGGATATATAGATAAAGGAGTTTAGAGAAGGATAAAAGTGGTTTCAAGTTAAATGAGAATGTAAAATTAAATTTATGACCAATTGATTTTATGAAAACCATGATATCTTAGTGTTCTTGACAATGAAAAGCGAATTTTGCCTCAAAATTTTAAAATATGAGTATAAAAAGGTGAATTAAATTTTGGAACAACTTTTTTACACCTATATAGACTTATTATGGTATTTATATATTTTTTTAAAGGATTATTTTGTGTTTTGACATATTAGTAACCATTAGGCTTACCAGGTGTAAAACGAGGTTTCATGTATAAAAAGACCATTACTTTTATTTGTAACCAGTGAAATCCTCTTAATTTTGGTAGGTATATTGTAGGTTAATTAAGTCAAGTTTTAAATTGGTTTCAATTCCCAAAATATATTTTGGCTTCTATTATTGAAGCCTAAATTTTAGACTACCTATAGGTGTCTATTTTCCAAGACAATCAAGTATGTATTAGGGTGAGATTTATTGTTAATAATGTAATAATTTATTGGGATTATTTATTTCATTTTTTTATTATTTAATAACCTTGATAAAGTATATTTGAGGGTGTTTAAATGTGTATTTATTATTTTAACTTATTGAGTGATCGATTAGGCCTAGAAGCCTAAAACAAGGTTTTAGAGTTTTAGACCTAACCATTTAAGAAACTAACAATTAAAATTGGTTTATTAATCATTTTAAATAAAAAATATAATATTACATACTTACAGAACTATATATATTTATAAAATATTTGAAAATATAAAAATAATCATCCATACAAAGAAGAGCATACGAAAAAAATGGAGTTAAGAAAAACTTTCTTCTATAGATTAAGTAGATACACTTCAGTAGAAAAAAAACATTATTTTATAAGGAAAAATAGGTCTTACATAAAAAATAATAAAATGTTAAAAATGACATGGCTGATGTATATTCCATATCTCTTCCATATAAAATACCAAATAAATCCATTCATATCCACACCTAAACCATAGGTTTTGTTACTTATGCACTTAGTCCCTAAAATGTTATATCCATCACATATTCCATAGCGATAAGTATTAAGATTTATGTGGTTTATCTAAAAAATATACTAAGAAATTATCTTCAAAAGTGGTGTATAAAATATACCATAACCAAACATTCAAATTATTCCCCAACTCAAAGAATTCATATCATAGCTTTTGGAATGGTCTACATCACAAAATAAAACTAGTTGTTACCTCCCTAGCTCCAAACTAAGAGCATAAAACCAAAAAGGTAAATCAAAACAACATTAAAGTATTATGGAAAATTGACTCATCATTTTTTTAGTTTATGATTTATTTCTAAAAAATTAGACCTCCCTTGATAGTCTAGAATCATTTTATGACAATTTAACTAAAAATTGATAAGAAACTCATTGTAAATTAGACCTAGAAAGAGTGTGTTCATAGTGAAAGAGTAATAAGTACCAAAGTTCATCAATTTATGTAGGAAAAAAATCCACTAGGTTTATATAGTGTGTTTTTGGTAATAAAAATCCTATCATGGACTCAAGTTGTTTGTAATACCTCTACACCTCACCTTTTATGTTTTAGGCAGTTCAAAGCTTCAGATAAGCTATCAGATCCTCCTCCAACTTCAATCACACATTAAAAAATAATCATGAGGGACAAATATGATCCATCAAATCCTAAATGTGCATGGATGATTCTTCTAAAAAATCCCAAGAGGATTCTCTCTAACTCAAGATGGGTGAGATGTAGCCATAAAGTTTCTCTTATGGCATAGGATGGGCAAAAAGCTGGTTAGTGAGGGTCGTATACTATGACTAATTAGCCCAATAGATGAAATATATATGTGGACACATATGTATGGTTATTTTAATGATATAAAAAACATTATCTGGTCTCATTTGGGCCCTAGGAGAGAAGGTTGTAGTTGATTAAACACATCCCTTAAGAGGATCCACTCATCCCTAAGTGTGGAAAATGAGCAAACTTCCTTTGCACATTGTAGGACAACCATGAGGGATAAAGACAAGACATCAGATCCTATAAATTCAAGGAAAATTTATATAATAAATCCCAATATTATTTTATATAACTTCAGTTGGATGAGATGTGATAAAGAGGTTTCTCTTGCAGCCAAATCTCTCAAAATAAGCCAAAAATTGGTCAGTGAGGGCCATATACTATGACTCGGTGACCCAATCGATGAATTATCTATGAAAAAATATGTAGATAGGAATTTTAAAGATATAATGGTCATTTTTTAGTCTTGATCAATCCCTAGGAGTGAAGGTTCCAATTGATCAGATGCATCCCTTATGAGAATCCACTCATCCCTAAGAGTAAAAAATGAGTGAATTTCTAATGTGCATTGTAGGAGAATTGTGAGGGACAAAGATGAATTTCCAGCTCCTAAAAGTTTATGGATGAGTCCTCTAAGAAATATTATAATGCATATGTCTAAATTGATCCAGATGAGATGTAATAATGAGGTTTTTCTTATAGCCAAATTTCTTAGAATGGGCCAAAAATTGGTAAGTGGGGGTTGTATATTCTGACTTGTTATCCAAATCAATGAATCATATATGTTAACATGTTTGGATGTGTGTTTTAAGGATATAATGGCCATTTTACAATTTTTATTGGGCCTTGGGAGTGAATTTTATAAATCCACTCATCCCTAAGTGTTTCAATGCATATTATAGGAGAATTATGAGGGGTAGGGATGAATTGTCAACTCTTGTATGCAATCAAAAATGAATCATGTATATAAATCAATCCTATCTTAGAGAAGATAAAACATACCTACACTTTAAATTGGGAATATATTTTTTAAGTGAGAGCATGACCAATATGGGGATCCATTAGACCCAATTAGGGGATCACTTATCACAATCCACTATGTTAAGGAGGGTTCGAAAGTCTCCAGTCTAACACAATGATGTAATAACCCTAAGGGGGTGCTAGGTTTTGATATTTCACCTATGCTAATAAAAAAAATTAAATCTAATCTAGTGCTCACAAAAGCTTGTGGCACAAAGTGGGGATTAGAAAAAATAAAATTAAACATGCATAAAAGACATATACTCACATAAATGTATACAAAATCCTAATAAATAGAAAATAAAAACAAATGAATTATCTATCTACTCTTAAAAAGGAGAAATAAAGTTAGGAATACTTACCTTTGAAGATGAACCTGCTGAGCCTCAATCTCTCCGTCGGCCAAGGTGCTTCACAAGAAATTTTTGTGATATGTAAGAATAAGAAAGAAAAATCAACTCTAGGATACATAACCTATCGATGATTCCAAAAAACTTATCCACAAGGCAAGATCTATATCTCCAAATAAAGTATGGAACCCTAAGCTTTAATTCTCAAGTAGAATGGTTAATAAGTATATGTTCATTTTCTCCTACTTATTTTATTTCCCATTTATAAATGATGGAAATAAACTTGTATATATAGGCATATCTTTCCCTAAACCCTTCTAAAAATGTCAACTGACAGGGTTGACCCAATCGACCTAGCATAGTTTTAGTTAATAATTCACTAGGTCATGAGTTAGGTTAGCCAATTCCTAAGTTAAAAATACCTTGAAACTATATAGGGTCAACCCAGTCGACCTAATATAGTTAGATAATAAAAAGGGATTTAGGTGAGGAAAAGAAGGATAAAGTGTAGATAATGCTTAGAATGGGTAAAATAGATAAGAACAAGTTTAGGGTTAATGGTTTTAGAAGACAAGTGTATAGATAACAAGTGGTAAAAGGGATAATAATCCTATGAAGCACAAATAGTCTACCCACCCATTTCTCGATGCACCCTTTAAGGCATACACTCAGAGAGATTTAGACTCAATGGGTTCTTATAAGAGACAAAATGTTAGCAAGTGATAAAAGTTTAAAAATATTATGTATAAACATATACCCCACTCAAATCTCATCATGTTAGTGTGAGTGTAACATGGGATGGTGCTTCAGGAAATAAAACATGATAACACATAATGATGATGCTAAGTAAAATGTAGTAAGTAAATAATAAGATAAATTAAAGGATAGAATTTAAAAACACATACCTTTACTTACCTTAGTTTTCTAGATAAAGAAGTAGACTGCAAGAGAAGTGAAGGCATCCAATGTAAGGAAAACTAGGTGAACTTGTAGAAGTTAGTGAAAAAAATAGACAAAAATTAAAAGTTTTAGGAAATAGACATATGATATTGAAAATGATTCTCTATATCATCACTAATATAGAACATTTTATGGTTTTAAAAATGGATGAGTAAAAATAAAGATAGAGGTAAAACAAGGAATCTCCCAGAAAATAATTGAAATATTTAGATTTTGAAAAGTGATTTTATATAAGGTGAAATGAAAGTCATTTGTTATTTTTGACTTAAGAAGGAGAGAAAAAGAGATCTAAGAGACCAAACAAGATAGGATGGTGAGGAGATGATAGGTTAGGTGATAGGGATCCCCAGAGGTATTAACAAGTGAAAGACAGGCAAGCAACTAAGAATCTTAAGAATTTTTTTGAATATTTTAGTGTTTTAAGTGTATTTTTATAATTTTAAGAATTTCTAGATGTCGAAATGAAACCAAATTAGAAGCTATGGGTAGGAAAAACCAATTAAGAAAATGGGTTTGGGGAAATAACTACCAAAAGGCATTTATTTCATAGAATACAAGGTGTCGATAGGGAAAAACAATTGGGTTGACCCAATCAACCTAGTAGGCTAAAATTTAGCAAAATCCACACTACCAACCCAGCAGGTATGTGTCAACCCTATACATTTTGTAGACTATTGACTTAGTATAATTTTACAACTAAGCAAAAAAGTTTAAAATGACAATGCATTACTAGGGAAAATTAGAGGGTTGACTTAGATTTTAAAGTCCACCATGTTAAAAATAGGAAAATTTTGGTCAAACTAGTTTGACTAAATAACTAAAATAGTACGAAAATGTTGCAAGTGGATGAAAGAGTGTTAGAATGACCCAGACTGACCAACTAAGGGCTAAAGGGGTGAATAGGCTAAAAATAGGTTCAAATGAGTAAATTAAAGTGGTTTCAACTTGTTTTTTATTAAAATTTTAAAAATAATGTATTTTGACCATATATGACATGGAGTAGCTAATACATCTTTTGTTGTTTCTTAATTATAGGTTAGACCCAAAGTTTGGTGTTTGGTAGACACATCATGGCTACTAGATCTATTGGAGTGCCTGACTATAGAGAATAGGGAAACATTAATCTCTATAGGCCTAGGTAGCATAAAAGAGATGTGTAGGATACCCTTGAACTCAGATCTATTAATCATGTTCCTGGGATGGTGGGAATCATTAACTAACACCTTCAGGTGGGAGGTGGAGGGGGATATGATAGAGGTGGAAATCACCCTAGATTATGTACATGGCATCTTAGGATTGTCAATAACATGGAAACCTATGACAATTGGGATACCTAAAAGTAAGGATGAGAAGAAAGCCTTATTTGTATGGGATACACACTCAAAGATGATATATGCAGGCTAGAGAGTGAGTATGTTTGATGTGTACACCTTACATGTTCTAGATATCTAGAAGGCTATGATAGGACTTGTCACAACATGAGTATTGTGACATAAGTCATATGACAAGGTACCATTTTTCTTGATAACCTTGAGCTAGATGATACTAAAGGAGAGGGTACTATATGATTTATGATCTTTAATTTGGGCATAGATAGTATATATTATGTATAGAGTGTTATATAGAAGGAAAACATCTATTGGATAGATCATATTACTATGGCATGGATCTATGAGAGATTTCCCATGTATCAGTTAGTTGGATTACCATATTATGTTGATGATAGGTTTACTTGAGTATAGAGATGGGGATAGGACTAGGTATCATGGGTTGTGCCCCACATGTCATCACTATAGATGGTGAGATGGATAGATATATTATGGCATCTATATGGGTACATTACTATTACTTTGCCTAGTTAGGACACAATTACACCAACATTAGTGGGAATGGAGGTGACAAGGCATTACACCTGGTGGATAGAACCACATTTGGTGGCATGAGTACTAGGGAAGATGGGCTTACCTCACCCAATGACATTGATAGTGGTGCCCATATTCTGGGCCTAATATATGAGAGAACCATGGGGGAGAAGAGGACTAGGGCCATCAGAGGTAAGGTTGATGCTCAAGCCATGTCATGAGAGCCCATGGACTGGTCAAGCATGATAGGTAGTAGAGTGAGAAGAGATGGGTGTGGAGGTAGGTTCACTAAAAGTACCACCACTAGCTTTGTTGGAGGAGGAAAAAAAACCACCAAAGACACAACATAAATGGAGCTAGTAAGAGTAAGAGATAGAAGAGATCATGGATGTCTTAAATGATCTAGTAGGTGGGATAGGGTAGAGTTGGACTATATAGAGTCCACTCAGGCATAGGCTAAGATGGAATCAAGCTATGATTGTAGGATTTATTTTTAGGAGGTGACTAATAGAGGAGGTTCTCAGAGGCCATATGGATGGGGAGATGATGTTTGGTGGTTGTGAAGATGGCAAGATAGTAATGGTTAACACACAAACATGAAATAAAATATGGTTAAATTATGCTTAAGTCTTTATTTAAAAATTTACTAGAGATAGTTTGATTTTTTCAAGTGTAGTAGAGGATGAGGAGATCAAATGCGGGTCACTAGGGAGAACACTCCATGATGTCCTAGATGAGGCACTAATGTAGTATGACCCCAATACACTAGAGGACCCTAAGGTACCATGTGTGGTTTATAATAATTGGAGAGGTAGCGAGGTAGATATGAGCATATAGAGAGGGGATGTAGCCATTGATAGAGATGGTTATAGGTGAGACATAGGCATGGCAGGCCCTAGTTGAGGAGAGAGCTGCACATTTGGATATAATGACATGGATGACATAAGCACATGATTAGGATAAATTGATATAGGAAACAAACCTAACCCATATGACATAGGTATGGGAGTAGGAGAGAGTGACACATGTAGCGACCCTGACCCATATGACACAGGTATAGGAGTAGGAGAGAGTGACACATCTAGATACCCTAGCCTAGTTAGCATAGGTGTAGGCTTAGGTAGCCCATATATAGGGGCAAGTGTCAAGATTGAGATCTTAGATAGCCTCTTTACAACATTCCATGTGGAGGGGTTAGATTGAGGCATCTTTAGGCAACATGTCTAGGCCATGAGATAGGCAGGATGGGACCCAACGATAGATCTAGAGCATTATATATGGTTGTATTTATTGTATACATAAAAAACTCATGAGATATATATTTATACATATATATGGATCATTTTGGTATTTGGATATTGGATTGTATGTGTTGTCATTATAGTTGTGTTTATTGTATATGTTATAGGAAATATATGAGTTGTGGTTTCACATGTATGGTTAAAAAGAAATAAGTAAAAAGGACTTGGTAAAATATAATCAATCAAGAAATGTAATACACATTCGTTCACATTAGGAAATGTGTAATAAAAATAAAATGACTAAGTATAAATAACCAAAGGGGATGGAAAACAAGATGGTAAAAATGAATTTGTTTTTAAACCAAATAAAGGATTGGAACCAAATTAAAACAAGTAAAATCACACTAAATCGTGTTGAAAAGTATGAACATAATGTAATAAAATGGAAGTCTTGAAAAAGAACAAAATGATATAAAAAAATTCAATTAAGTCATTCAATCATAATAAATCATGTTGGGAAGTATAAGAGAAAAACAAAATTGGCAAAAATTGGTCTTAAATTTATCACACTAATTCAAGCTGAGAAGTATGAAAAATTCAAGAAACGATTGAATTATTATATGCACTCAAAAAATAAGAAGATAAAAGTGAAAGAGAAATTAAATAAGCATAAAACATACTAAATCAAGATAGGAAGCATGTCAATGATGTGTAACTTCATAATCAATCACATCTTATCTCATATTTGACACATGTAATTTTGATTATGACTTGGATTATTGGAAAATTTTGTGAGGAGGGCTAGGTCCTATCCATGGTCTTACATTTCAACCCACAAAGGGAACACCAATGAGGTGGAATAAATGTGAAAATCAGGTAACAAAGGATGTGGGTAATATGAAGGTAAACTTGTGGTAATTTGTGAGGATGGTCAGGTCCTATCCATGGTCTTACAATGCAACTCATAAATGAAATCCCAAGTGGAATGATCAGTGAAAAAAATATTTGTCAAGAATAAATATAAAAGGGTAATGTAAAAATCATGATGTAGGCATCTTATTAGAAGACCTTATGATATAGGAGGCATACTAAGGACATGAGAAGACACTAAGTGACTAATGACCATCAACGTACAAAGGAAACCCATTCTTTATTAACAAAAATATATGTCATAAAATAAGCATGCTAATAAGATCAAATCATGAAGGTATATTAGTACAATAAAATAAAAATAGACCTACCTTCCCATGATGTGTTCCCAGTTCTTTAGGACCCCTTACAGAGTCATCGATCTACTACAAATATTGGGTACTTAGATGAGAAAGTAGGTATCACTAAAAGATTTTTTTATTCTCTTTTTATAATCTACTAGCCTATCACATCCTGAAGGACTTTGGCTCTATCATGAATCTAACTATGGAGTTTGAGATTTGACTATAAAAATGAGATGTGCTTTGAATCACATATTTTAGTGTGATTTGACTTTAATTTTTTTTTAATGTTTTTTCCTTTTGTATTATTGCCTTTTGTTTAAATGATTTGGCTATTAAATGGTTTTTTTAAGTCTTTTAAAGATTCCTCCTCCATAAAAACTTAGAATAACCAATCATGAGAGATAGAATAGGCTTAGGCTAAAGGAATCTAAGTAACCAAAGACAAGATTAAATAGGACACTTAGGATTAATAATGAACTAGCATGTTATATCAAGTCTCAACCATGTATATTCTTAGTTTGCAAAAAGGGGAAAGGGGAAAAAGGAGATTCAAATTAGACCGGTAAAAAGAGAATACAATGAGATAAATTGCTTGATAATTGTTCACATGGTAATAAGAAATGACTAAATGGATAAGGTTTGTATAACCAAGCCACAATGACAATTAGCCATGAAAAATAGAGGTAATAAATCAAACAATTAGGAAGAGAAAAGAAGGGAGATTTTAAGAAAGAAACTCAAGAAAGAAAGAGAAAGCAATGATAAAGAAACCATCCATAAGAAAATTTAAATGAAAATGTAAGCTATATAAAGTGTGAAAGTAAAGTCACCATGTAAGATAAATAAGAATTTGACATAGTGGCAAATGATATAATAGATAGATAAAGATAAAATTGGATCACACATCTAATATAAATGTAAATGTAAACTCACCATGCATGTGATCATAAATACTAATAAATATACCCACACACATTATTTAAAACATTAGATAGATCTCTATGAAGTTGATTGAAAAATTATTCTATTATCTCATCTATCTTCAATGAAAATTAGAAAAATACTTTTTGTTTAATCTTCTCAATATAAAAATTAGGAATGCTAGATAGATTATGTTGAGGAGGGAAATTAGACAAGGGATGCTTGGGATAATGCATGGGAGAGAGATCTACAAGAGATTCAAGAATCACTAGTGGATAAGTATCCATAGGTGAAGGAATATCCACGAGTGAAAGAGTCATGGGTGGAGGCACAATAGGTGTTGAAGGGACCACAGGAGGGGATGGAACCACAAGAGGTGAAACCATGGGATAAGAAGGAAGAGCCTTCTTGTAGGAATGACTTGTGGGAGGAATGAAAGAATGTTTGATAATAGATATAAAGTTGATCCTTAAGGTGCTATTGAAGGATGTGGCAATAATCAATGTGATGGGTCCCACATTGGTGATAGAGACAATACATCTCTCCATACTTAGGCATATATTCAGGTAGTGCCTTCGAGGAAGGCATGGTTTTCTCTAAGGATTATGGGGAAGAAGGATGCAAAGTATCAATATATTATCATAGCTTGTGATAATGGATGGATGAATGATTATCTATTCCATGGAAGCAACATATATGATTGTGAATAGGCTTAGGAAAATCACTCACAAGAGGAGGTGTAATAGGAATAGAAAGATATTGGAAAGGTTTATCGACCCATTTAGTGGGAAATAGATCCATGTGAGGTAAAGGAAGTAACCCATCACCAAGAGAAGGTAAAGGTGAGGAAGGAATGGGACAAGGATTAACAAAAGGAGTAATGGGATCAAAAATATGGGATAAAATCAATAATAGTGGAAACAAGAACATGCTTAACTATAGTGGGAGAAATAATGGGCTCAACTATAGTAGGAATAAGAATGGGTTTGATGAAAGTTCTATTGAGGGAGGAGTAGGATCTACATAAGGATGAATAAGGGTCACAATCATCTTAGGGATAATCAAGGTATAGCAGTCAGGGTACCTAGCAAAGTGTAAGGCCTAGTCATAACATGATTTATGAGAATAGTCCTATGAGATTCCTTAGAAAACGGAGGTATTAGTACCATCTCTACCCTATGATAAAGAGGAAAAATACTAAAATTAGGAGCTATAATTAAAATAATATGGGAAGATATATGAAAAAATCAAACAAAAAAGAACGATAATGGATAATCTCAACATCATGGGCCTAGATAAGACCACCTAAGAATGGATCATCTAAGGAATAAAAATAATCATAATTAAGTGTGTGAAGGTTAATGATTCAAGTAGGGATGACCTTGTCATTAAATGAAGTGTGGTGAATATAATGCCATGTCTTGGTCAAGACAATAAGAATATCATCACAAAGAGGTTTACAAGAATGAGGCTGAAAAGAAGTTGGAAGATGTGAGATGAGATGAAGTGAGAGATTAGAAGTTTTAATATTTAAGTTAATCTCATCAAGCTCATCATCATTATAATCTAAGAGTTTAAGAGGAATGTTATCGATGAGTTCAAGATGATCGTTGTAACCTCTAGCGGAATTGATAGGAAAATTGAAGTGTTGAGACTCATAGACTGAAACACTAGACAAAGGTTCAAGAGTAGGAATATTGAAGACACCATAGTCTTGGAATTAGTTGAAATTTTAAGGGTTAGTATAACCCTAAATCATATAAATGGCTCATTTTTGAGGTAATTTAATGTATTGGTTGGTAGAAGAAGTAATTTTTCTCATATGATGAGTTCATGACCTACCAAGTAAGATATTATAAGAAAGGGGAAAGTTAAAGATCATCACCTTTACACAAAAGGTGTTATGGTAATGGGAATCTACACAGAACCTAAAAGATGCATTAACCTTATATAATATCCTTGACATGTGCTACCTGTGGACTTGAGATTGCATTCAAAATATCCAAGGGCTTTGATAAAATCGAGAGAGGCAACACAGGTGATATAACCCTCATAAATTAAGGAACTCTTGACCTGGATATCACCTATTTAGACACTAATGAACAAGTGAGGATCATCCACACAAAGCAGAATCTCATCGAGAATCATAGAGGTGATAGGAAACTTTAAAAAAAGAGAAGTATCCATTATTTTGTCAATATAGATGGACATCTCTTCACATTATTGTAATATGTTATCCTTGGATCCAAATAAGGTTGCTTCACATCCTACTAGGGGAGGATGAGGGATGTTAATTTTGAACAATAGTTGTATAATATGGTGTCTATGATGTGGAGAAGTCTTTATAATCTCAATTAATAGAATTTAGGATGGGAGATTAGTGAGCTCCATAATGGGATCCCACTCATCATAACTCATAATAAGGTTGTTAGAAATAGGTGAATAATGATTAATAAGGTCTTCAGAAGGAAGAACTAAATTTATTTAGAGTTTTTGTTGATAAGATGGAGAAGGTTTAGAACAAGGTTGTAAATTATGTTGTGAAGATGAAGTGGTTAGTTTAGGTTGGTTTTGAGAGTTGGTACAAGAAGTGTTAATAGAATATTGATAATAATTAGTGTTAGAAGATGGAGGAATGGTATAAATAGAATGTGAAGTGTTATCCAAGGGAAAATTAGGAATTGGATCATCAAAGGTTATAAGTTTATCTTTTCCCAACTCATTTAAATGAGTTGGAGAAGAATCATGGACGACATAGAATGTTCAAGATAATGGTAGAGTATAGATAGGTTGAGAATCAATAAAATCAACCACCCTTCACATATTATTCATGTTAACCACATTCTCTTCAAAAATGGGGTCAACAATACTTTCTAAAATATTGGTGGAAGGGATGGGTTTGTCTTGGTTGTCTTGATTAGGTTGGTGATTAGGAAGAGGGTCTTTGTAGATAGCCAAATGATCATTGGCTTGATTTAAGGCTTGATATTTATTATGTGATTCATGGTCCTTAAAAGCAATGTCATAGGCTTGTTGATGATTTTGAATGATATAATCATGATCAAAATTAGGACCAAGAAGAAAATCCTTGGCTAAATTATGGATCTACCTACATGTCTCATGAGAATGACCCCAACTAGTATGAAACCAAAAAAACATGTTAGGATCATACTAGGATTTCATAGGACATGTGGGATCAAGTTGTCTTAGAAGAGTCCTAGGTATATGCTTAAGTAATTCAAATGAGGATAATGGTTTGTGAACATTGATAGTAATTGTTTATGATAAATGAGGATTGGTATATTGTTACGAAGGGGGAGTTAGTTCCAAAGATTGGTTAAGAGCAACAACTTGAATAGTGTGAATGGTGTCATAAGAGTCTATGGCATCATCATTAGTAGCATTACATTTTTTGTTCTTAAGTAAGAAATGAGGACCCACAAAATGTTTAGGTGGCTCAAATCGATGTATAAGTAAATATTGATGTTTAGCTTAGTTAATAGCCTCCTTCAAAGTATGTGGAGATAGAGTACAGACCTGATATTATAACTTGGGAGAAAGAGCATTAGTGAAGAGATGGAAAAGGTTATCATCGGCCATGTTATGTTCACATTTATTTGACAAAGTTTTCCACCTCTTAATAAAATCTTAGGTAGTTTAATTTTCAAGTTGTTTACAATTTATGAAGTGGGCCAAAGTGTTTCTGGGAAGATCACTAGTTTGAAATTCTCAAAATAAAGCATTCATTAAATCATCTTAATTAGCAATGGAATGAATTCTAATTTTGTTGTAATAGTCTAAGGCATCACCCATGAGGGTTTTGGCTAAAATCTTGGTAGAAACAAAGGTGTTCAATTTGACCCAATCCTTATAAAGATTTATAAATGTTTTAAGATGAAGGGTAAGATCAGTTAATATATTATAAGAAATTGTAGGGGTGATACCTCATATATCAATGTTACCAATTTGAGTGGTAAGAGACTCATTTTAAAGATGATTAATGGTTTTGTTTACCAAAGGAGGTTGAGGGATGAGATTGCCTTGGAAATCTCAAAGAGGAGTAAGGCGAACATTTTGATTATGAAAGCCCCAAGTCATTGGTTGAGGATGAGTTTGAAGATGGAGAGGGTGGTTTTGCATTCTCATCATTTGATTTTTATTATGATATTGAAAGGTATTAATTTGATTGAGTGTTTGTAACAATATTTGGTGGGTTTGATTTCCATTATTAGTACTATTTGAAGCATTATAGTTTCTATTGGTGGATTGGGTACCACTATTGGTATTGATAGGAGCTTGATAAGAACTATGAGAGTGTGAATCACTAGTGGAAAAATTTTCTTGTGAGGCAAAAGATGGACTAGTGAAAGGATGAGAAGAGGAATCACTATAAGCATGATTACCTTGGGTAGCAAACAATGCACTAGTGGAAGGATTGACGATAGTGGATCTTATAAGAGGCCCACTAGATGTAGAACCTACCATGTTAGTGGATATACTAGGCATGGAGGTAAAAGAATTTAAAGAAGAAGAGGTCATGGTATGATAATGGGTCATAATCAAGGGAAGAGGATGATAATTAAGGAAAGTGGTAACCTCAAATCCATTTGAGAATGTGGAAGTAGGTGAACAAGGCTCTTTAGATTGAACACTAATCATAAGCTGATAAATGGTAGAGGGATCCTTTCCTTGATGTTAAGGAAATTAAAAGATAAAGAATATAATTTTATGGGTATACTCTAATTCGATTTGGTATTCTAGGGAGAAGAGAGGATTATGCTATGAATAGGTATGAGGAGGGTTCCCATAGTTTGTTGTGTGAGTGGCTATGTGAACATTACTCTCATTTAAGATAGGATCCCTACTCTACATATGGGAGACCCTATGAGGGTTGGTAAAACTCATCATGTCTATTAAATTCAACTCAGTATTATCTTTAAATAGAAAGTTCATGATGAAGGAAGAGGACAAAAACTAGATAAGAGAAATGCAAAATCAAAGAAATAAGAAGTAGCAAAAATAATACAAGGTCAAATGGGTTGATCTAGCATAGGAATGAGGGGTTTTAAATAATATAAGGTATACTAGGTTGACCTATCATAACAAATAGAGGTTGAAAAAGTGTATAGGGTTGACTAGGTTGACCAAGTACAACATATAGTGAAAATCAGACAACTTGTAATAGACTGTGTCGACTAAAATGACTATGTACTAAAAATAATTGTGTAAGTATTTTAAAAATTAATAATTTAAGGGAAACAAACAATTAATTTTATTAATGAGGTTGATCCAATTGAGGCACACAACATAAAACCTTGTACCAATACTGGCTAATGCAAGTTGCAATACAAAACACAATTGAGCAAAGAGCAAGTAATCAACTTAAAAAGTAAAAGATAGATAAATGGTTAACCTAAATTTTATTATATTATTAGAATATAGTTTTAAATTTGATGGGAAGTTATCTATAAGAAATGAACTAGAAATAAATCTAAGGATACTTTCAAGATTTTTGGGCTAAAAGGGATCTATATTGGCAATGGTACATGCTTGGTATTAGGGCCTACCCCATCACTTCACACACCATAGTGATAAGGGTTTTGAGTGATTAGCTATAATATACCATTAACCATGTGTTTATACTTAGCATTAAAACCAAGTTATATTCCCCCTTGGTGATGAAATGCAAGTAAGTTGGCCTTGGGTAGACAATTGTTAAAGTGCTTGTTAAAATTTTATGATTCGGTTATGTGTGCATAAAATACAAGAAACAATAAATGAAAGTGTGAACTAATTAAAAACTACCTAATTATACTATGTATTATATTATAATCATACAAGCAACAAGAAATTAAAGTGTGAACTAATTACTAGCATATAAAGGTTAATTCCAACTTTAAAACATGGTATACTGTCGATGTAGTCGACAGTGTATGCAAAGAATATAGAATAGGGTCAAAAATATCACCCATATACTATGAAATAAAATGTTTTAAAATAAATAGGGTCAACAAAGTTGATCTAATTATCTAGACAACATATATAATACAGAATGAGGTTGATAGGGTCGATCCAATTGACTGTACAAGGGCAGTTTTATAGACTTCAATCTATGAAAAGAAAGACTGTAAGGAAAGAGAGAAAGGATAGAAAGGAACTTTGGTGGGTATAAATACATAGATAAGTTAGATTAATTTGAAATAACCTTGATAAATTCTTTAAAATCTTACTAATAGGGTCAACTGGGTTGATCTAGCTTGTGGAAGCCTATTATTGAGTGCCTAAAATATACAGGGTAAATTAGGTCAACCTGATATGCTGAAAAAGATACCTAAAAATGTACAAGGTTGAATGGATTAACATATTAGTCTAGACTAGATGTATGAAAATATAAAAACTTATATTTGGTTGACTACATTGATCTAGTATCTTGTACCTAAAAAATAACCTACACAAAAAGAAAAAATATATATGGATGTGACTGTATGTTAAACTTGCAACACATAAGCTATAACTATGTCAATGATGTCAACCCCATATGGAAAATATATGATAATAAAATTATAAAATAATGAAAAATAAGTGAACAAATCTTGAAAGGGTTAGTTCACATTAGGCTCACTAGAATATATGCAATTAAAAATGCAACATGTCTAGAAATCAATCCTAGTTCAGAGAAGATAGAGCATACCTACACTTCCAATTGAGAATACATTTGTTAAGTGGGAGCATTAACAACATAGCGATACACTAGACCTGATTAGGGGATCATTGATCACAATACACTATGCTAAAGAGGGTTTCAAAACCTCTATTATAACACAATCATGTAATAACCCTAAGGGAGTCCTATGTTTTGATATTTCATCTATACTAATAATAAGAAAATTAAATATAATATAGTTCTCACCAAATATTATGGCACAAAGTAAGGGTTACAAATAATAAAACTAAAAATTCATAAAAGACATATACTCACATCAATTTATACAAAATCTTAATATATGGAAGAAAAGGATAAATGCATTATCTATCTACTCTTACAAAGGAGAAATAAAGTTAGGAATACTTACCTTTGAATATGAAAATATTGAGCCTCAATATCTCCCTTGGCCAAGGTACTTTTCAATAAATTATTATGGTATATAAGGATAAAAAAGATAAATCATCTCTAGGATACACAACCTATTGATGCATCCAAAAGAACTATTCACAAGGTAAGATCCGTATCTCTAAAGAAAATATGGAACCCTAAGATTTACCTCTTAATTAGAATGATCAATAAGTATATGTTCATTATCTCTTACTTATTTATCTTCTCATTGATAAATTATGGAAATGAACTTATATACATAGATGGATATTTCCCTAAACCCTTCTAAAAATGTTCACTAACAGGGTCAACCCAGTCGACCTAACATGATTTCAAACAATAATTCACTAGGTCATGAGTTAGGCTAGCTAAAGTTTAACTAACTCCTAAGTTAAAAATAACCCAAAACTATATAGGTTTGATCCAATCGACCTAGTACAATCGACTGATAAAAAGGGATTTAGGTAAGGAAAAGGAGGATAAATGTAGACAATGCCTAAAATGGGTACAAAGAAAAGAGCAAGATTAGGGTTAATAGTTTTAGGAGACAAGTGTGTAGATAACAAGTGGTAAAGGGAAAAAAATTATTGTGAAGAATTAATGGTCTACCCACCCTTTCGTAGTGTACCCCTTAAGGCATGCACTCAGAGAGATTGAGACTCAGTTGGTATCTACAAGATAAAAATTGTTAGTAAGTGATAAAAGTTTGAAGTTATTATGTGTATATAGCTCCTACATGTGCATGTATGAGTCTTATAAAAAATAATAGGAGGATTCTCTCTAAATCAAGCTGGATGAGATGTGGTATTGGGGTTTCTCTTGCATCCAAATCTATCAAAATGGGTTAAAAGTTGGTTAGTGGGGGAGTATATTATGATTCATTATCCCAATTGATAAAGCATATATGTGGACATGTCTAAATAAACATTTTAATTCTAGTACAACCATTATCCTATCTTGGTCAAGCCCCAAGAATGAAAGTTATAGTTGATCAGATGCATCCCTTAAGAGAATCCACTTGTCCTTGAGTGTGTAAAATGAACACTTATATCATGCATTACATGAGAACCATGAGGGATATAAATCAAATATAAACTCCTAAACATGCACAAATGAGTCCTATAATAAATCCCATGAAGATTATCTCTAATTTGAGCTAGATGAGATTCAATAATGAGGTTTTTCTCCCAACCAAATCTCTCAAAATGGGCCAAATATTAGTCATTAGGGGCCGTATATTCTAACTCCTTAGCTCAATTAATGAGATATTTAAATGGACACATCTATGTAGAAATTTAGAATTGTAATTTTATGATCTTGGTTGGGATCCATGAACAAAGGTTGTATTTGATTGGACACATCCCTTAAGAAAATCCACTCATCCTTGAGTGTGATAAATGAGCAAACTTATAGCACATGTTGTAAGATAACTGTAAGGAATATAGATGAACCATTAGATTCTAAATGTGAAAATATAGTCCTTTAAGAAATAAAAGATGATTATTTCTAACTTGATCTATATGAGACATGGAAATTAAGTTTCTCTCATAGCCAAATCTCTTAGAATGGACCAAAATTTGGTCAGTGGGGGCCATATATTCTGACTCATTAGCCTAATTGATGAATTATCTACATAGACACATATGGATATGACTTTTAATTATAAAATGACCATTGTTAGGTCTCAGTCAAGATGCAATAATGAAGGTTACAATTGATCATATGCATCCCTTAAGAAAATCCACTATTCCTAGAGTGTGTAAAATGAGAAAAAATTCATCTTGTGTTGTAGAAGAACTATGAGGGATAGAGACAAACCATCATCACATACATGTGCATGGATGAGTCTTATAAAAAATCCATGGAGGATTCACTCTAACTCAAGCTATAATATGAGGTAATGAGGTTTATCTCATAGCCAAATATTTTAGAATAAGCCAAAAGTTGGCTAGTGGAAGCTATATATTTAGAATCGTTAGCCCAATCAGTGAACTATCTACATAGACATATTTGGATAGGAATTTTAAGTATATAATGGCCATTTTATAGTCTTGATTAGGCCATGAGAGTTAATTTTATAGTTGATTGTATGCATCCCTTAAGAGGACCCACTCATCTATGAGTGTGCAAAATGAATGAACTTTCATCATGCATTACAGGAAAATCGTGAGGCCCAGAGATGAACCGTCATCTCTTACACATGCATGGATGAGTCTTCTAATAAATATCAAGAGGTTTATCCCTAATAAAATTTGGTGAGATGTGGTAATGAGGTTTATCTCATTGCCAAATGTCTTAGAATAGGTCAAAACTTGGTCAGTGGGTGTCGTATAATCTAACTCATTATCCCAATCAATGAACTATCTATGTGCACATGTTTGAATGTGTATTTTAAGGATAGATACAAATAATCAACTCATACACATCCATAAAAAAATCCTCTAAGAAATGTTGGGAGTATTCTCTCTAACTTGAGACCATAATCGAGGCTTAGATAAGACTATTTTTGTGTTTTCTTGAAAGGACAAATAGAGAGAATGTGAAAACATGTTTTCTTAAGGTAGATAATATGATTTTTTTTGGCTTCTCTTCATTTTAGGAAGATAATATTATCTTCTTATGGCACCAACTATGTGAAGGTGGAAGTTCATCTAGTGCCACTGATATACATTAAAATTGTTAGTAAAATTTTTAGACATAAATAAAAACATAATGATAAATAATTGAAAATTAATATACATTAAATCAAATAACTTTACTATATTAATTTGAAACAAAAGATAAACTTACCAATTCAATCTAACATACCTTTAGGATCAATTTTATTTTCAAGTGTTTCAAGAATCACTTCATGGTTAGATTTATGAACTTTCCATAAAGTTCTATTGTGAGGTTGTTCATGATATTTGATAATTTGACTATTTGTAGAAATAACTAGATTTGAATAATGAAGCACCACCTTATGTGTTTCAAAATTCTCAAATATTAATTGTTTTATTTTTTTATGATAGTACCTATGAATCTAGGTTTTTATAACCACTACAAATCCAATGGGATAAATTAGCTCTTCTCCATTCATAACATTTGTGGTTTTTTTTTGCCTTCTACACAATGACTCAAGTAGTATTTTATTTCCTCATCACTGTCCTCAGGTGTAATGACTATAAAAACATGCCCTGCATTTAAAGTATAATAAAATTGTAAGCATATATAAGAAAAAATAAAGATATAACTAATATCTAACTAAGGTGATATATTTAATTAAATAATAAATTGTACCTAGTTTCATAAGATCTAAGATGTGGTCAAATTAAACTGATGATGTTATTTCATGATCCATCTATTATTGGAGTGAATGGATACTCTCTACAGGTGATATGGTTCTACAATACCATTTTTAACCTATTATTTTGACTCACATTTATTCCAATTAAATTCCATACATGCAGAATAAAAACATTTCATATCCCTAGTATAAATAGTCCATGAGCTTGAATTTGAGCTTGGAATGGAATGAAAAAAAATTGATCTATAAACTATAATATAATATTTATTAATTGCCTTGTGTTGTTCCTCTATTAACCAAAATAATCTTCTCACATGAGAATTTTTATCTTATCCATGATAAATATTTTCGTTACACCAAGTCACAATACTTATAGCATCGATCAAATTAGCACCATCCTTGTGCATTACATACTCTCTTTTAAGGGCTATTTTTACACATGAAGTTACACCATCATGTTCCCTTTTTCCATGCCCAAAATTAAAGAAGATACATAAATGTTGAATTCCATTCTTATTATGCTTCTATTTAACCATTAAAACATTTAAGAATTATTAAACTACCCTACACAACTATCTTACTCAATGTAGTGTGTATAAAACATGATTTCTCTTGTATTTATATTTATATAAAATATCTCAAAAAAACCCTAGATAAAATCTAGAGAATGAGATCTATCATAACTTATATAAAATTAGTACTCCCTCAAAATATTTATATTGTTATCTATGCTATTAGGTTCATGTCTAAATGTAATATAAACAAAAATTTATACTTGAATTGAATTACAGTATTGGGATTGAACCTCATTATATGGTTATAGTGTGTAGTTCTTAACAAAGTCCATAATTGAAATAATGGTACCAACTAGGAAGTTGTCCTTACATACCTTGAATTGATTATCTAACCATTTTGATTTGTGTGTGTGCCTTGAATATTGGTAGATAATATTCTTCTTGAATTCAAACATGAAATCGAATACAAAAACATTGGTCATAACCAATTCACATCTTGATGACTCTTTTCTATCTTTTAAAAAATACTTTACAAATTTGTACTTTTTATAATCAACTAGTTGCTTTCCAAATTCATGTGAATTTTTTTCATCTATACAACTCATAAAATTATACAAACCACCACAAATATTGCATGTTCCATCTAAACATTATTTGGAAAAAAAACTGATCCTCAAGTCTTTAAACTAAAAAACTTTAGGTTAATTTTCTTGATGTCTTAGGTGGGGAAGACACCATACATTCCTAAAAAATCTTGTCAATATGTAAAGTACAACATATATTACAAAAAAATCAAAATACATAGTAAATTTAACATGTAAATGACAACATGTGGTGCATGCTTGGCTGATTTTAATTTAGAAAGGATTGCAAATATCAAATTACCTTTGGCTAATTATCAGTTGGACATAAAAAATTTCAATAAATTTTTTATAAAATTCTATTTGGGTCATGTTTAAGAATTTTTTTGCATGTGGCTCATGATTTTTTGAGCCTTTTATTCTTTTAATAATATCTTCTACATTATATGGGACCTTTATGTTGTCATGCCAAAAAATTTCAATCAAATGTCTTGTTCCTTCAACTAATACCTTATCTTTTCATGGGATTCTACCACTAAACTCCCAACAATCTATGAGTGAAGGATCATCAAGCCTTGTTCTTATTTTTACAATATTTATTAGAGTCTTTTAATTTAAATTCAAGGATTTAGCTGTTTCACTAAAAATTTGAGTTTTAGATGTTGACTTACTCTATAGAGATTCCATTATTACTTGCCTTGCCACATTACTATCTTTTTAACATCTTTTATTTCCTATTGCCTTAAATACATTAAATAAATTCTTTATTATTTTACCATTTATTCCATCCATGTTTAATGTTCCTAACCCAAAATTATGCATCACATGGCACAATTTTTGCATTTTCATTAATTGAACAAATAATTGATATCATTTTGTATGTATTTTATTCTCAAATGCATAGTCCCATAAACGTTGATCATGATGTTGAATTGATATTTTGACATTTTACATTCCATAGGTTCTATTATTTTCTCATATTTTTCAATAAAATACCTTCGGTGTTCATCTTATTATCCTTGGAGGTGTGGGTGTAGGTGTTATATTTAATATTAAACTAGGTGGTATTACCACTTTAACCATAGTAGATATAGTAGAGGTTTGACTATCTACATTAGACCTTATAGGTGAATTGAGTTCCTCTTCATTAGGAGACACATAATTTGGGGTCATTACTTGAAGTTGATTATCATCATAACAAAAAAAATTATTATGAATGGATGTTTCATTATATTATGTTTGTCCATATGTTTCATCACTCATTATAAATTTGTTACTTACATGATCTAAATTGTGAATTTCATCATGAAAAAAAGATTGATTGAGTTCTCTTAACTTATTTAAAGACATACATAAACTAAACTCTTGAGAATTGGGCATGTTATTTTTATTTGAAATATTACTTGGTGTGAAGGAATCACCTTCACCTTGACTATAATCCCATATGGATGCTCCTTTATTTTCTTTTTTTTTCTCTTTTCTCTTCAATTTCCTCATTTGCTAGCTCTTTTATTGGTCTTTTGTGATCAATTCATGACCCCATTATTTATCTTTACCAAAATAAGATAATTTTAGATTTAAACTTGAGGAATTTGTAGTGATTCAAACAAAGTAAATGGAGAATTTACTAAATTTATATATTTACAATGGAAAAACCTCTTTATAATTTGTAAAGAATAAAATAAATGAGTAAATTTCATGGGAAATCCAAGAGAAATTCATGAATCACAAATTGTGTGTGTACTTTTGAAAGAACACATGCCCTTTTTGGTCTATGAAAAAATGGACATAAATAATTAATGTGTAAAAATTTGGTTTACATAGGGAATATGCCCTTTGTAAGTTTACATATTTTTTAGGTTGCTTTCCCTCCAAAATTTTCTTAGTTTGAGGTTTGGAGGTCATGAACCTAGTCCAAACATTATCATGAACCAACCAAGGAGATTTGTAAGAAATTTAGGGTTTTTTTCATCTTTGTTGACACGTCTAATTAAGAAAATTTTATTATTTAAAAAAAAATGGGTTTATAGAAGGGAAAGTGTAGTTTAATTTTTATTTATTTTTTAATGTTAGAATATTATTTATAATTATTACTTAATTTTTACATAATATACCTCATTTGGACTATATACATATCATCACAAATTCCCTTATAAATTTTTGAATATTAATCAAATATTTATAAAACTTATATCTCAACAATACATATATTTTCAACTATGATTTTTAAAAAATTATTTTCATTAAGTCAAAAAGTTATGTTCATACACTTGCAGTTTCAATTTTTTGGCTGTCTTAACTTATTAAATTATTTAAAAATTATATATATAATAAAAAATATTCTCAATAATATTAAATATTTCACCTATCCATATATGAAGTTTCATACAAAAATTTATTCATTTACTCAAAAATTATGTGTTCATTAACATGCAATCTCTTTATATTTTCATAAAAAATGACCAACTTATTATCATAAATTCATATATGACTGGTGTACATTTTTTCTTCTAGGATTAGGTTATAATTAAATTATACTTATACCAATCTGAGTTCTACAATTTCATGTTCTAATTTTATTCTAGCCTTGTATTATGAGGCCTTATAGACCTTCAAAAAATATCAATTCTAACTATGCTAAATCTAAAAATGATCACAAATGCTTTTTTTTATTGATCATTAGGATGTTGGTTTACCATTCAAATGAATCATCTAAATGGTTAAGTTTATAAACTATTACAAATTTGAAGTTTAATATTTCTTTGCTTATTATAGGGAAGATTTCATGAATTTATGACAAAAGAATAAACTACTTCAAAAGTGCATTGTGCCCTTAAAGGTTTTGAAGATTCTAAGTTTGTAGAATCATCTTTCCATTCCTTTCATATTTCCAAATATCCAAGAGTGTTTTTTAGATCATATCCACATGCAGGTTTTAATATTTAAAATTTTCAATAATAAATGCATAATAAAATTTTAACTTTCAAGTTTGCATTATATTATTTTTTTGTTTGATTTTTATAGTTGACTCATAATTGATTGAGGTTGACCTTTTACAACCTCAATAAACCTCAATATTTCATCTATCAGTGTCTTCTTGACCATTTATTCAAGGTATTTTATATTTCATGTTTTGGTTTTTTAGTTTAATTTTATTAGATTATATATTTTATTAACTAGATGATTACCTATTATAGATTAAACCACCCCCATCGCTATGAATATAACACATAGATTAGAGGACATAATTTCTCCAATTACAAGTACTAAATGTTTAATTTCAAATTAGCATTGAGTTTTGTTTTTTAAATTTACCATTTTTCTAATATAATTTATTTTTGTAGTGCACCCTCAATCTCTAAGAAAAACTATGTCACCACCACCACCACTAAACCCAATTCACATAAGGGAGAATAATATTTCATTCCTATCACCTAATAGAGGAACACTACAATTTTCAGGTTCTAACTTCCCTAATTTATCTATCAAAGGTCTCTCTAATATGTAGGAACTAACATGTTTGCATAAAATTGATCTTGATGAAGAATATATGGGGATTGAAATTGGAGAACTTGGTGTTAGTGATTTCAATCCCCATGATTTTATTCAAGGTCCAGATGTAACTACTTCACAGGAACTTTGTACCTCTTCACCTACACCCTACCAACTAATATTGAATTGTATGACAATGGCATAACTACTTTTTCATTAAACAATTTACTATCAAAAAGTATTATTTAGAATCTTAAGGAGGGAGTTATAGAAGGGTTAAAAATGTATTAGTTTGGGAGTTTTGAGCGAAATCAGTGATAAAATAAATAAATGCCAGTTATCATAACAACTCCCATAGAGAATTTGTTTTCATTATTTCAACATGAACCCATAAAGATTGATGTTTTATGTAGTCGATCTAAATCTAGGTCCGTATATATTTCTAATAGTTATAATGACAATATTTTTAATACTATGTTAAACATGTTGAATAATTTAAATATCAAATCCCAAGCATATTTTATTAAATGGATAAAAGAAATCAATCTTATTATTATTGTAAATGCCAAAAAGGAAAAATATTTGGTAATTTATCATATTTTTATATCAAATATGTCATAGTAATTGTAGTTATTATCTATTTAGATTTTTTTTTTATTATAGACAAAATATGAGAATCTAAAAAAGCAAGTTGAGGTACTCAATGTGCATTTGAAAACTTCATGAAAAACTTTATATTTTGCCATTTAATTCAAATAAAATATTGTTCTATTAAATAAAGATAATAATACACTCATGAAAATAATTAAGGAGAAAAGATGGGACCCTAATGCTTTATGGAATCATAAAACAAATGTTGATCCAAGTCTATTTTCTAAAGGAGATGTTGTGGAAGAAGTAAAAGAAAATCTTTTTCATATTAATTTTGATGCAGAGTATCTTGAAAGAGAAGGCATATTTAAGGATGATAAAAAGTAAGGGAAAGTGTGGATTTATAATTATGGTGGTAAAAATGTGGATGATGTGAGTGACAAAGTGGTTGAGGTATCTTTATAAAAAAAATGATATTTTCTGATGTTGCAAACTTAATATTATATTTGAAAAGATAATATTATATATTTTAAATTTGAAATAATAATGTTAAATTTGAATTTTCAAAGAGTAGCTTAATAAATTTCAATTACTCTTGTTTTACTAAGTTATTTTTAATTTATCATCTTACATGCATATTCTGAGTTTATATATTTTAAACAACATGGTGACGTGAACTACAATTATTTTTTTCTATAAATTTGGACTGAGCATGAATTTAAATTTGAATTTTATGATGTTACAAACTCATTATTATATTTGAAAATATAACGTTATTTTTAAAAAAATAATAATTTGAAAATATTAGTTTATTAAGTTTTAATTACTCTTATTTTATTGAGTTATGGTTCATTTATCATCTTACACGAATATTCTAAATTGATATAGTTCAAAAAACATGGTGATGTGGACTGAAATTATTTTTTTCTATGGATTTGGACTAATCCTAAATTTGAATTTGATGTGCTTTCATATTTTTCAATTATTATCATTGTTGTAGATAATGGAAAAGATGTAGTTATTATGGATTTAGAGTCCAAGCCAAAATTATGGTTTATTTTTGGTCATGGAAAATTTATTGGTATATTTGACAACAGAGTAAAACATTTATTTTTTTCATAAAAATTTAATCCAATTCAATGATGAAGGTTTTTCTTAGGTTTTTGTTCTACACTTTAATGTTCACGAGTTTTGTTTTCTTTTTGATTTGGTCATGTTGTTCAATGAGCTTGTCATCTTCTATTGTCTTTGTATTTGACTTCAATATTCATAGTTTAAATCTAAAATTCAAGGTTAAAACTATTGATATGGTGTTATAATATCAAATTTATGTTTTTTTGAAAGTAATAAAAATATGTATTTAACATTACAATCTTTAAAAAATATAAAAATATTATGACCCATTTGAAAATTTGAAGAACCAATTAAATAAAAGGGAAAGTTGCATGATGAATGGAATAAATATTTAAAATGATAATTATATCAAAAATTTTAATGAATTAAATGTTTTTAAAAATAAAAAAAATGATATGAAATTGGTTTTTAGAATATGATAATTAAAATAAATATATAACTAAAACTCAGGTAGTTGAAACAATCCTACATAAACCTGGTCATCGCAAGTAACATTTGCATATGTCGTATTCATCACATATTCAATGTCAATATTTACATAATATCTATTGGTCAATGTATTATTTATTCCTCTTCTTTCAATTAGAGAACTCCATGTTTCCATAGCTCTTTCATAATAAAACATGTCCATAACATAACGTGAAATATACAATCTCAAACAAGTTTCTAAAATTTTATCCAATCTATTTAGAAGTTTTAACTTAATGAAAGAAAATACACTAAATACTCTTTCAGCTTACAGTAAGCCCAAAATTAGTCTTTGACAAAGTTCATATAATCATAAATATTCACTAATACTTTCTTATATGATGCTACTAGGATAAAGTTTTTTTTCCATAGCCGTGTAATTGTCCCATTTTCTATAGGTTCACTTAGAAGGTAATATTATTCAAACTTTGTAATTCCAAAATTTTTTGACTGAGATGTTATTAAATCCTTTCCAAAAATACCTTTAATTCTAAATCCATTGACCTCTATGGAATTACCAAAATGCTTAACAAGAGAACTTATGTTTTTGTGAAATAAATTGCTAATCAGCTTTTGACCATTATCACAGTTCCAAATATGGGATTCAAAAATAAAATGGCTTCCACAAATAATCCCTTTGAAAACAATCTCTAATCTAGGTATAAACATTTTGTGAAATTATAATCAATTTCATGTACATTTTAGATATAAAAGTATCTATAGAATACATGTTATAGGTAGTTCTTCAGTTTCAACTCCCACAAAATTAGGTCTTCTATAGAAAGTATGCATTAGTATCTCCTTGCCATTATCAATAACAAAAATATGATCATTGATATTCAATTTTAAATAGGTTTTAGGATTCTTAAAATCTATCAAAATTTTCCAACTACTAAAAATAGGTCCGTAAAATTTTTCATTCAAAATGTATAATATATCTAGACATTAACATATTCATTTTCTCAAATGTATGAAGTAAACAATATAAATGGATCTATCTTGAACATGTTTTGTTAAAAAAATCATTTCCTTCAACATTGGGATAATTCCACATAATATCAACAATGTTTCCAATTTATTAAATGGTACAACAAATCTTTTGCCTTGTCAACTTATGTATAATATTTATACATAAAACCTACTAATGATGGATATTATTCAAAAATTATGCATGTAGGTTCATACATAGATATACATCTTGTATCAAATTGTTTCATCAGTTTTTTTAACATCAATCACTCTAATTAAAAAAAATTAGAAGTCCAAAAATCTTTTCGGATTGCTTGAAATATAACAAGTAACTTATGAATGAGATCTTCCAATTTTACAACATTAAAAAATTTGCTAACTATTTTATATGCAAGATTCATCTTATGATCTATGTAATGAATCAAAATATTATATGGGGTAATTGTTGATTATAGTTGAACACAAAAACCATTTCTATGCCCCTGTATAATTGATGCACCATCAACCCCAACACACACTAGCTTTGTAACTATTACATAATCATCTATCCCCAATTTATATTTCAAATTACATATAAACAATTTATGAAAGTTTTTAGCATTACAATTTTTTACCATTTTGTGAGCTGATAATAGATGAGGATACCTTGAATAGTTATCAAAAGTATAAAAATGCATGTAAACCCATGATGGGTTATCAATTGATGTGATCTCATCAATGGACAATAAGATGAATAGTGAATTTTGAACTTGGTTAAGTGCATGGTGTTGGGGAATAATTCCATGTAAATTTTAGGTAATATGATCGTGTTAATAAATAACATGATCACATTATTTAATCAACATGATTTTATTATTTAAATTATGGATTGATAATTATCGAGCCATAATGCAGTCACATTATTCTATAATGTGATAATGTTATTTTAAATAATAACATGATCATGTTATTAAAGTGATCACGTTATTATTATTTTTAATAATTTGATTACATTAATAACATGATTATGTTACTTGTGTCACAAAAAAAACACTGAAACCCAAATGTAAATTCATCATTTTGCTTTCAAGTTTCCTTGCTCTCCTTCACTTATGCAATCACATTTTATGTGAGATAGACAAAAGAGTGATAGGAAGCTTCCAAATTCATTCTAGAAAGATGTTAATCGATGATGTTACCATGTAGAAGAGGTAAGTGATTAAAAAATACACTTGTTAACCCTAATTTTTCATTATTTTCATTATTTAACCCTAATTTTTAGTTGTAATTTGGTTTTTTAACAATCCATATTGTTAACCCTCTTAACCATCCATAGAAACCTTGAATTTCTCCTCTTTTTAACCCTCTACCTAACCCTCCACAAAAGGCTCTTGTTCTTCCTCCTATCCCTCCACCTAATCATCTTACAATTCCACAAAACCCCCTGGTAGTCAGGAGATTTTAATTGATAACATTATGGGAAATAAAATTGAAATTAAAGAATTAATTGAGAGAATGAGGGGTCCCACTTCCACCAACCCCCACCACACCTAGCTAGCTAATTATTTAAATATATTATTAGGTAAAATAGACTCTATAACGAGTCAAATTGACATGCAAACTTCATATAAGGATAGTTTTAGGGCTTATTATGTTAACAAAATGTTAGCACTTGAGGTCAAGAAAAAATAAATTTCAAAAGCCTCCATTTGTGCCTTATTTATTGACTCAGTGAATAATGTCCCATTTCTTGTAACCACTAAACATTTTTCAATCCATCACTATGTACATAGCTAATCACATCCAAATTTTGGGATCGATGGTGGATGGTGTTTGACTATCCACCATGTAACAACCATGAGGTCCCATTGTATTTTTTGAGGAAACTTTACTCTAAGTTTTCCATCAATGAGATTCTAAACTATTTTTATTTGAATGAGTTATAGTGCTGAGGGAAAGGCTCTATATTGGATCGACTAGGTACATGTCATGCACCTAATCAACCTACACAGATTTATATCCAAAATCCACTTGAACCTAATATCCCCTCTATAATTAAATAGATTTTGAATATCAAAGCTCTACATACTATTATTTCTCTCACTGATACACTTGTTCAACATATGAGTAGGTTCTCACAGAGTGATGCTATAGATACTCCATGTAGTGTGCATACATGACCCTACACTTAATTTTTTTTTGGAGCTATGTGAAATGGACCTTATAATGATGATCACATTGGTGGTTCAAAGGGCTTGGATAATATTATTATGAGTGATGATATTTTAGCATGCATATTTGGTGTGAAGATATCAGTCACTACATAAATGCATGTATATTTTATATAAATGTCATGTTAAATTTAAGTTATATTTGAAAATTATATATAGATAATAATTAATTTACATATAAATTGAATAATATATGTGTCATTTTTTATGTTTCAAGAGGTGATGGTGCCTTCATCATCATAATTGACATTTACAGTAGTTGATTTGTCATGGCCATTATTTATATATTCAGATCTAGATGCTGGCCCATCCACTATTACATCTATTTCTATTAGGATGACACATTTTACTTATATAGAGTTAAAATTTTGAGTTAATCTTATGCTCTATGTACATTTAGTCTATGTATATTTTCATTATAAGTTTAAGTTAAATTTATCTTTCAAGTATATTATTGCATAGGTTCTAACAAGCTTCCATGATATGGATGGAAACACACACTTACCTCTACCAAATACTGAGCTCTAATTTTTTCTTATCCTTCTTTGGCTTCTATCTTCAATCTCTTTATCTCTTTTATTACTAACTATGATAATTGTTTAAAAATTTCAAATAATGGGGTAATGAACATTTATTACTTGTTTTCAATCCAACCTAGACATCCAACTACTCACCATGAACCCTAGATGAATGCATATGCAAATATAATCAGAAAATATAGTGAATTTCTTGATATGAAGTTTAAAATACATCAATATAAAATAATTTTGGGACTATCATAGTCATAATATAGTTCTCATCAAATAATATTCTCTTTTACTTTCTCTCCCTTTTGGATATCACATAAATTGGACCTTATAGCTTGACATGACTTTGATCTAACCTGTAGAGGATTGAGTAGTCATCCTTCTTACACCATACTTCACGAATATCATCATTTATTCTATTCCTTGACTACAACCTATAGGATCTTGTTTAAACCTTATAATACAAACAAAAGTGATTTGATCATGGCCTCTATGGCCTTTCAAAGATAATATAAAAAAATGATGACAATCCAATACTATTCTATGAAATATAGATACATATAATCATTCCATCTTTATTCACTTTTAGTAATCTTGATTACAAAATAGACCCCATGAAAAGGACTAGAACATCTTATTTTGAGAGGTATGTTATCTTCTATTCATTTTCCCCTTTTTGCTCTGGTATTGGATCTCTCTTTCACCTCTCTCTCTTCTATCTATCCCTTCTATGCCACACAACACCTAGAATTTCCATTCCATCCTATTTCAATGTTAGTTTTGGTGGTTACATAACTTATTCTATTACATTAAACATGAGGATAGTGTTAACATGACTAAACATGATTTTTAAGGGTCATCACCTTTATAACTTTGACATGACATGTCTTCAACCCCCTTTGACATGACTTATGGGACCTTTTAATATAACTTCTCTCACATAACCATTTCAAACTATGTTTCTGCATCATATTTTATCATCCCCTAATACCACATAATAGAAAATTTAATATTATATGTTTAATAATATTATAAAAGTCTTATTCATATGCTCTAAGATCATGAATAATTTGAACCTCACTTAACCACTCTTGTTCTCAACTCGATTCAAAATCCACTCTCAAATAATCTTCTTTTAAACTAGTCAATTACTCATTAGGTCAATAGGTCAATTAATCATAATAGAGTTTTTCAATAGGTAAATTAATCATAATATGGTTTTTCAATAGGTTAATTACTCATTAGATCAATAGGTGAAAAGGTAAATAGGTCAATTACTCATTAAGTTTCTAAATCTCTAGACCTGGTTGTTGTTCTAATACGTCAATTTCTCAAAATAATTTTTTTTCTCTTATAAATTATATTTATAATATTATTTTATCAAATTTAACATGTTATAACCCTTACCCAATTTTATTTAACTCAAATCAAACAAAAATTCATCTTACCCATGTTTTAACATGTTCTGTAGGCTGAGAGTTTAGTAGAACTATAGTTTTGATGCTTCCTAACTAAAAATTGACACTTAAAAAATGTCCATGGGGGAGAATAATATCTAGGATTGGGTTATTATCCTCCCATTATGTCTAATCAATAAACCTACCACCCATTCTGGCCTCAATAACACCCTTCCCAATATAACAAAAATATAAATTTTTAGCCTAAGTTTAAACATGAGTAAAATGAAAACTATAATTCATTTATGTCAATAACAATATCCTACCCATACATATTTAATCCCTATAATCTTACCTTGGAGCACTCAAGTTGAAAATTTGAGAAAAATCTACTGGACAAGTTGCAGTGAGGGGTCCAAAAATACAACTTTTTGGTAGTGAACAAGCAACTACTTGATCTCCAACTAGCAATTCTACCTCCAAGACCTCCACTTGAGAATATATATAACTTATATAATGTATATATAGGAAAATTAGATGTTATCACACCGCTAAATTTTTTAAATACACCTAGAATTTCATTTTCACTACCATTCCAAAGCGTAGAAATATTGACAATAAATGTTGTCAAAGTTTAAGTTGTAGTTGCAAAACTCTAGTTTCAAATTTTTTTGACTAAAAAATGACATTAAAAACATATTTAAGTGGGATAATAATGTCTATTAATAGGTTATTTTCCTCCCATAATGCCTAATCTACAAACCCACCACATATTTTGGCCTCAAGAACACCCTTCCCAATACAAGAAAAGTGTAAATTTTTAGCCTAAGTTCAAACACACGTAAAACAAAAATTGTAAGTCATTTACATGAACATTCATATCCATCCCCTAAATATTTAATACCTATGATATCATCCCATATAACTTATTTGGAAGCTTTGATATCAATTTGTTGGATAAGTCGCAGTGAGGGGTCCAAAAATGTAACTTTTTGGCAGTGAACAAGTAACTTCTTGAGCTCCAACTAGTATTTCTAGCTCTAAGGTCTCCACCTGATAATATATATATATATATATATATATATATATATATATATAGTTAATTTACATGTTATCACATCACTATGATTTTCAAATCCACACAAAAGTGCATTTTCAATACCATTCCAGAGCACAAAAAATCTGACAATAAATGTTGTCAAAGTTTAAGTTGTGGTTGTAGAACTCTAGTTTCAATGCTTCCTGATTAAAAAATAACACTGCCAACATGTCTAGGAGGGTAGATGATGTCTATGATTAGTTTTTTATCCTCCCATCAGTACTGATCGATAAACCCACCACCCATTCTAGCCTCAAGAATGCCCTTCCTAATACAATAAAAATGCAATTTTTTAGCCGAAGTTTAAACATATGTAAAATGAAAATTATAAGTCATTTCCATGAACCGTAAAATACCTACCCTTCATATTTAGTCCCTATAATCACACCCTAGAGAAATCAAGTGAAATATTTTAGATTAATTTTTAGGAAATTTTTTAGTGAGGGGTCCAAAAATGTAATGTTTTAGCAATGAACAAGAAACTTTTTGAGCTCCAACTAGCATTTCTACCTCCAAGACCTCCACCTAAGAATATATTACTTGGGTTATGTCCAGATAGGAAAATTTCACATTATAATACCACCATAATTTTTTAAATCCATCTATAAGTGCATTTTCACTACCATTCTAAAGTGTGGAAACACTTACAATAAATGTTGTCAAAGTTTAAATTATGGTTACAAAACTCTAGTTTTCATGCTTTCTAATTGAAAACTAACACTTAAAATAGATTAGAGGGGTTAGGTAATGTCTAGGAATAGGTTTTTATCCTCCCATAAATATTGATCAACAAACCCATCACCCATTCTGGTCTCAAGAATGCCCTTCCCAATACAAGAAAAATGTAATTTTTTAACCTGAGTTCAAACATGTATAAAATGAAAACTATAAGCTATTTTTGTTAACCATCAAATCTCTTTCATGCCTATTTAATCTCTCTAATCATATCCTAGATCACTTAGGTGTAAGATTCGAGATCAATCTATTGGATAATTTGTAATGAGGGGTCTAAAAATGCAACATGTTAGTAGTGAATAAGGAAATTCTTGAGCTCCAACTGGCATTTCTACCTCTGAGACATCTAATTGAAAATATATATCTTTTATCACATCCAAATAAATAAATTAAATTTTATAAAACTTCCAAAACATTTAAATTAACCTAAAATTGCATTTTCACTACCATTCTAGAGTGCAAAAATACTAACATTAAATGTTGTCAAAGGTTAACTTGTGGTTGTAGAACTCTAGTTTCAATGTTTCCTGACTAAAAACTGACACTACCAACATGTTCAAGGGAGGGAATAAAATCTAGGACTAAGTTATTAGCTTCCCATAATGCCTAATAAACAAACCCACCGCCTATTCTAGGCTCAAGAATGCCCTTCCCAATACACGAAAAATGCATTTTTAGCCTAAGTTCAAACACTTGTAAAATGAAACATGCAAGTCATTTCCCTAGATTAGATTAAGTCTAACCTAAGATTTGATCACATATATCCTAAGATTATTTTATCTTCAATAATATAGAGTTTTTAATGATAATGCCAACCACGTGAATGTTGAAACTTATCTGGCACCACTAACCTACAAAAAATTGTTAGTAAGTAATTAAAAATAAAACTTATACATACTACCTAGAAAATAAAAAACATTTGGTAAAATTGATTACATCTAAATTTAAAAAGTCAACATACCTACATATTTCAATATTATTAACTATTAGGACCTAGTCTATCCTTGATAGTATCAAGAATAGCTTCATGGTCTAACTCCTGAACTTTTCATAACTTTCTATCTAATGGCCTCCCATGATATTTTTATAATTGAATATTCATTATAAGAATCAAATTTGAATAATAAATTATCTTCCTATGTGTTTCATATTGTTCAAATAACCATTGATCTAAATATTTTATAGGATATCATCAAAACCAAGCTCCAATGACTACCATTGACCCAGTGGGATAGTCAATGTTTTCTCCATCCATAACTGGGGAAGTCAATTTTTTCTTTCTCTCTACACACCGACACAAGTAGTAATCAATGCCCTCATCATTATCCTCATATACAATAATAAAAAAAACATGCCCATATCAAAAAAAACTATTTTAATGATAATATGAATATATATAATGAGAATAAATTGTACATAATGAAAAAAATCTACTTGGTTGCACTAGATTAGGTACATGGTCAAAGTCATCTGATGATGTCATATTTGTAAGTTACAATGTTGTTAGAACTTGATATATGTTGATTAGAATTAGAGGTTTAGAGATCCAATCATCCACCCACTCTTATGACTCACACTCACTCCAAACAAAGTCCATGCATGCAGAATAGAAACATGTTAAGTGTCTCATATGAACAGTCCAAGAACTTGCATTTGAGCTATAAAACTAGTGGAGGTCACTTGAACTTGTTAGAGCCATATAATCCCCATAATTTGCCAAGTTTTCTTTCTCTATTAACTAGAAATATCTATGAATAGTAGAATTTGGTTGAGCACCATGACATATGTTCTCATTACACCATTCAACAACTATTTTTACATTTGTCAAATGAACACCCTCTTCAAATTTCAACTCCTTCCTTGTAATAGCTATTTTGACACATGCTCCCCTATTCCATGGCTAACCTTGGTAAAAATCTAAATATATTTTACAATAGTTGTAACATGCATCCTACTCAACCAATAAAACATCCATGCTTTTTTGAATTATGATGTGCAATTTTATGACACAATGTAATGTTGATTGAAATTAATGTTCCTCTAACTCAACTATTCATAGAACTTCTGAAAATAACCTTACACATACTTTGAACAATGTGATCAATCATCACTAATATAAATGTTACTCCCTTTATATTTTCTATTATTTTTTTGTACTATCTGATGCATGCATTCATGCTATATGCATGAATATGGTAACTTGTGATGATTTTTAATACTCTAATTGAACTTCCATTTTGGTTTTGAATGTTTAATTTTCAATAAAATCAACTACTAAAACAATCAAAGTAAGTGGGAATGTATCCTTGATTATCTTTAAATTTTCATCCAACCATCTATCCTTGTGTGTGTGCCTTGCTTCCTCATAAATAATCTTCTCCCTAAATTTGATCAAAAATTCAAAAAGAGGAATCTTTTTTGTAACATGCTCACACCTTTTAGATTCTTTGCCATCTTTTACTTAATAAGTCACTGATTTATATGTGCTTAAACCAACTAATTCCTATCTAATTGCACTTATAATCTCCTTATGGATACATTTTTTTTTTAATTTTGTAAATCCACCATAAATGATTAAATTTCCATTTAAACATGATTTATTGTAAACTAATTGTCCATCTAGTCTTTTGTAAAAGATAGTTGGAATAAATTCCCTAGCTGATTTTGGTGGCAATTCAATGTCACTCCTATAAAATATTGTTACTATGAAAATTACAATGAATATGCTGAAAAATATCATAGTGAATTGAAAATTAAACACTTTTCCTACAACAATAAGTGGTGCATGTGTGATTTATTTTTACATAAAAAGGTTTGTCCATCTCAAAATATCTTTGACAAATAGAAATTTGTGGATGTTTTTCCAAAAATTTAGAGTAAAATTATGTTTGAATCATATCCAATAAATGTTTTGGATGTGGTTTATGGTTATGAGAACCAAATATTCTTTTCACAACATCTCTTGCATTGGGCAAACTCTTATATTGTCTTTCCAAAATTGAGCAAGTAACTCTTTGAGAGTATTAGCTATAACCTTGTCCTTTCATGGAAGTCTATCAAATATTTCCCAAAGCTCATTGGTATTAGGTTCATTAAGTATTTTAATAATTTCAATTACTTTCATTATTGTTTTTTAATTTATATTAAGTGTTCAACTTGTTTCTGAAACCATTCATTTTTTCCCTATTTTGTCACTTACTGCACAAGTTATAAGTATATGCTAGGTAATGTTACAATCTTAGGTACATGATTTTGGGCCTAAAGTATGATATGCATCATGTAGATTTTCAATAATTTAATTGTTTTTATTATTCATTTTATATGTTATTAGTCATAATATGTACATTATAGGTCTCATCTTAATCAATTTTATCAATGAAATAAATAATTGACATCTTTGACTATCATAATCCAAATTATGAAAGAAAGTATCCCAAATTTTTTGATTTGGTCTTATTTAATGGTGATTAGAAATTTTTTATGCATTGATTCTAAAATATTTTCATAAACTTTAATTAAGTACTTGTCTTTTCTATGCACGATTCTTGGAGGTGTTTTTAATGGTGGAATTTGTTGAGAGGGTGTTTCACCATCATTATTACTTTCATTATCTAGAAGTGAGATGACATTTTATTCATTGTTTATTTATTCATTATATGTTTCCATGAAATTTTATTGATCATTAATTTAATCATTATTTGTTTCCAAAAAATTTTATTCATTCATGGGAGGTGGACCATCATACATAGACTCATCATCAACAAAATCAAAAAATTAGAACTTTGAATGTAAACTTCCAACATTATTTATTTCATTATTATTCATTTAATTATGGTTAATTTAATCATTATTAAATTCACTAAGGTCAATTTCATCATTGTTTAAATCATTATTTTCAATTGGCTCATTATCTATGTCATTTGGTTCATCAGGATTAGGGTTTGTACCTTGTCCAGCATGAACTTTTTACATTTGTATATTATTTTTCTCTATAAAATATTCTAATTACTTTGGTGTTTTGTTCTTCAACATCTTCCTATTCCTTGAAGTTGATCCATCACCCATCAAGGATAATTGATAAATCTTCAAAGGTGGGGTCAAGTACATAGGTATCATAGATCTTGGAGAAGTACATAGAGAATGTTTTTGGGGATATAATTCTTGATTTGGGTTAAAAATATATGTTAAAAAATGAGATTAGTATATAATATTAATAATATGATCATGTTATTACATAATACAATTGCATTATTTGTCATACTAGGTTTTATTTCAACATACATATTCAAAAGCATTTGTTAAAAATAATGTGATCGTGTTATTATATAATGTGATCCCATTATTTATTATAATAGGTTCTACTTTAACATACATATTAAGAAGCATATGTTAAAAATAATGTGATCATGTTATCTAATAACATGATTGTGTTATTCTTAATACTGAGTTGGGGTTAGAAATTGACATTAAAAACCAAGCATTATTTATAATAAAAATAAAATGATTGAATTATTAAATAACATGATCATATTATTCTTAATATAGATAACACTCAATTCCCAATGTCAATTTCTAATCCCAATTGATACTTAATATAGATTAGGGATTATGTATTAGGGATTAAGGCATTAGTGCATAGGGTTTAGGGATTAGATATTAGGACTTATGTTTTTAGTTTACAATTTAGGGTATAGTGTTTAAGGCTTAGGTTTAGGGTACATAGGGTCAATTGAAAAGATAATTCTTAGTCTAAATGATGTAAATTTGGGCTAAAATGATTGGTTTAAGGTCTAAAGAGTTTATATTTAAGATTTAAAGTTTAGGGATTAGGAATTTTAAGAATTAGGGTTTGGGGTATAGGTTTTAGGGTATATAAGGTACAATCATGATGGAAATTGGCACAAATTAGACTTGATCAACCCCCAAATCACATTTTATAGTCATGAAATTAGTTTGAAAGGGCTCAAAACAACCCTAATTTACTTTAAATGCATAACTGGATTGGTACTCCAAAGGCTAAGTTTTGGCCATAGTTTTAAAACATGGATTTTATGACATCTCATGATAAAATCAATTATTTTAAAGGCATGCATGTTTGCAACATGTAGTGGGCATTAGGGCATAGGGCTTACAACTTATATTTTGGGGCTTACGACATAGGGCTAGGTTTAAGGACCTTTATATAATGTCTAATTTCTCTATGCCATGTGAACCTAATTTTTACTACAAAGGATATTAATTTGGACTAAATTGATTGGTAAATAGGTAAAACTTATGGATTATATCTTAGGGTATAATGTTTATGGTTTATGGTTTAGGGATTAGGTTTTAATGTATATATGGTTTAGGGTACATTGCGTTAGTCACAAAGATAATTGAGGAAAATCTGAATCACTTGGACCCATTTATGACTATAAAATATGTTTTTGGGTTATCATTATACCCTAGATGCCATCATGCATATTGAGTGAATTAGTCAAATCAGGATGACACTCATGTGATTTAGCCCAAACTGAACCTTGTGAACTTAATTCTTAGTCTAAATGATGTTAATTTGGGATAAAATGATTGGTTTAAGGTCTAAAGAGTTTATATTTATGGTTTAGAGTTTAGGAATTAGTAAATTTAAGGATTAGGGCTTATGGTATATAAGGTTCAATCATGAAGGCAATTGGGGCAAATTTGAGATCCTTGAACCTATATCTATGAGTAAAGAATGTGATTTTGAGCTCAATTAACCCCCACATCATCAAAAACTGAGCCAATTAAGTCAATTATGGTTTAATGAGTGATCCAATTTTTAACCAATTTCATCCCTATGAACCTAATTCTTACTATATATAAAGGATGTTAATCGGGGATAAATTTATTGGTTTAGGGTTTATAATTTAAAGGGTTTGGGGTTTAAGGATTATGTCTTAGGGTTTAATGTAAATGGTAGAAGGTTTAGGGTTAAATTTAAATGGTACATGGTTTATGGTTTAAGATATTACATATAGGGTTTAATCACTAAGGCAATTGAAGAACATTTGAGCTACTTGTTCACCTATTTACAACAATTACCTTCATGTTTAAATTTTAGATAAAATTAGGGTCAGTCATGACATGTACATATTACATACATGTTATATAATCAAGTGAGCTATAAATTTGGTTGAGGGGATCAATTTTGCCTAGATCATTCCCCTAATTTAACAAATTGACTAATTGGATCAATTCATGATAAAATCAATATTTTGATTTTGCCTGAAATCATATCTTGCTCTTGAAGGGGTTCAAATCAGCCTCAAATGACTCCTCAATTAAAAGAATCAACTAGACTTGTATTTAGTTAATTATGTTAAAGGGTCTTGAAATAACCCCAATTTACATTAGATGCACTACTAGATTGGTACTCCAAAGGCTAAGTTTTAGTCATAGGTTTATAAAGTGCATTTTATGACATCTCATGATAAAATTAGTTATATCATAAGGTATTTATGTTTGCATCATGTAGTTGGCATTAGGGTATATGGATTACAATTTATGTTTTAGGGATTAGGGATTAGGGTATAGGGTTTAGGTTTAAGGATATATATATATATAATGTCTAATTGATCTATGCCATGTTCAAACCTAATTATTAATATAAAGGATGTTAATTGGGAATAAATAAATTAATAAATATGGAAAGTTTATGGATTACAATTTAGGGTATAGTGTTTAGGGTTTATGGTTTAGGGCTTAAGTTTTAATGTATATATAATTTAGGGTACACAAGATCAATAACAAAGATAATTGAGGACAATTTGAAACACTTAGACCCATTTGTGACTATAGAATGTATTTTTGGGTTGTCATTATATTCCATGTCATCATTTAAATTGAGTGGATTAGTCAAACGGGGTAATTATCATGTGATTTATGCCAAACTAAGCCTTGTCAACTTAATTCTTAGTCTAAATGATGTTAATTTGGACTAAAAGGATTGGTTTGATGTTTAAAGAGTTTATATTTATGGTTTAGAGTTTATGGATTAGGGCTTAGGATATATAAGGTATAATCATGATGGTGATTGAGGCAAATTTGAGCTCTTTGAACCTAGATCTATGAGTAAAGAATGTGATTTTGGGATCAATTATCCCCCACATCATCATATATTGAGCCTACTAAGTCAATTATGGTAATGATTCATGCAATTTTGACCAAGTTCATCCTTGTGAACCTAATTCTTACTATATATAAAGGATGTTAATTAGGGCTAAATTTATTAGTTTAGGTCCTATAATTTAAAGGGTTTGGGGTTTAGGGATTATGGCTTAGGGTTTAAGGTGAATGGTATAGGGTTTAGGGTTCAAGTTAAATGGTACAGGGTTTAGGGTTTAAGATATTAGAAATAGGGTTCAATCACTAAGGTAATTTAAGAAAATGTGAGCTATTTTTTCACCTATTTGTGATAATTACCTAAACATGTTTGCATTTTTTATAAAAGTAGGGTTAGCTAAGCCATACATGTTGCATAAATGTTATACAATTTATTGAGCCATAAATTTGGTTTACGGGATCAATAAATACCCAAATCATGCCCCTAATTACATGATTTGACTAATTGGATCAATTCATGATAGAATCAAACTTTTAATTATGCCCCAAATCATATCTTACTCTTTAAGCGGTTCAAATTGGCCTCAAATGCCTCTTGGATTAAATGAATCAACTCTTTGGTTAATTTCACTCCAAATCACATTGAATATATAATTTATAATACATTCACATGGCTCATCTTGACCCTAATTACCTCCATAATTAAACTAATCAACATTTACATTCATTAGCTAATGATGTCAAGTTTATTGAGCTCAAAACCACATTCTATACATGTATAAATTGCATATAATAAATTATGTTTCTTTGCTTTAATTGAGATAATGAAATTAGAGCTAATCAACCCCCAAATCACATTTTATAGGTTGAAGGGGATTGAAATAGCCCCAATTTAATTCAAATGCATAGCTAGATTGGTAATTTAAAGGCTTAGTTTTGGACTTAGGTTTTAAAAATGCATTTTATGAAATCTCATGATAAAATCATTTATATTGTAATGCATGTATATTTTCAACATGTATGTTTGTGACATCTCTGAACTTGATAAAATATAGCTTCTTATATGCAAAATAGGGTACTAATGCATTGATATAACTTTAAAATAGATCCTTGTTAAACTTCACTTACTGAATCAAATAATCTTATCAAAGAATCAGATAATACTATAAATTTTATAAAAGTTTTTTACAAGTTCCAAACATCATCATTTATCCACAAAAACTAATGCAGTCTTGTTTAACCAAATTTAGCCTCTTTTAGGATTGTATACACTCTTGACACAAAATATAATGACCCTTGATTTATTTTTTATCATTCCAAAAAACCATTTGAATCTTTTAAAGACTATAAATTCCTTTTCAAACACAATTTTTCAAATAACTAATCCTTAAACATTTATAAAATCACTGAACTCTTTTTAAAACCTAATACTCTAGGTCAGTTAGTACTCAATCAGAGTATCCTTATACTCCAATTGATTTTTGGGAAATATAATTTATTTGATCATGTAGGAAATGAAATATAAATAAAATCTACCAAATTATGAGTGATTTGGATCAATGGATCACTAAAAACCAACTTTTGACTTCTTAACCCTATCTAGGATGAACTAGGACTATTTACATTTTAAGGAAGATTAGACTCATGTAAAATTAACAATAAATTGATTCATAGGTTAATAAAGCTCAAATTATCATTCAATTATATCAAATATTGACAAGAACATTGGTCCCAAACAATAATCTTATAAACCAAGCTTTGATCTTAAGACTATTAGGCCTAATGGATCCTTTAGTAGGTCAAAATGCAAATTTGGGTTTTAAGGTGTTGTGAATATATAACATGATCAAATTATTAACACGATCACATTATTAACTAACATGATCATGTTATTAATGTAGTTAATAATTTGATCATATTATTAATGTAGTTAATAGTTTGATCACATTAATACCACAATCACATTATTAATGCAATCATGCTATTTGAATTTGAATTTAATTCCCATGCCTTTTAGCTCAAGAATGGATTAGATTCCTAAGTCAAAGGCATGGAATACTAATGTATAACAAATTTTAAGAGTTATGATAAAATAACAAAATTCAACTTTGATTTTCAAATATACTAAGAATTTCAATGTGAAAAATTCAAAAACTTAATACCATCATGATGAGCATGCTTTCCTCTTTCAAAAAATATGATTTTTATAATTTTTGGACTAATTCTAAGGTTTCAAACTATGTTGATTTCTAACTATACCTTTTTAATCCACTACATGCCACAGACATACATGCCTATACATGTTCATGTAATTTTTATTTCATTGATTCAAGTGAAAAACAAGTTATATGGTCACAAACTAGGCCTAATTATACAAACATTAAAAAAATGATTTTCATTTTTTTGAGGTAGTTAGCTGCATCACACAGATGGCTATCCACTTTTTGTCAAATTTTTAAGATCTATTTAATTTCAAAAATCATAAAAAAAAAGTACTCATTGAAAAAATAAAAAAAATATAGGTCACAAACTATAAGATCTTATTTAAAGTTTCCCCAAATGGTTTCAAAGAATATTAAATGTTGCTAAAAAACTAGTGCATCAGATGACCATCTATCTACTCTATTTTTAAAAAAAATAGGAGTTCTTAAAATTTAAAATGTTTGACCTAGTTATACTTAACCATTTTTTAAAAAAAATAAAATTTTGGAAACTAGATTCAAAATGCTACATTTCATGTTCTTATACCATCTTCAAATTTGGAGTGTAGCTATGCCAAATTATCTACACAAGTTTAGATTTATGAAATTTCAGGAAAATCATGTCCATGGGGAGGACACTTTTTGTCCTCCAACTTTGTGAACTTACTCACTTTTTATTTCAAATGCTCCTTCTAAACCATTTCTAGACATTTTTCTATTCCCTAGGCACTACTATCTAGCCAATGTGATCTTGGAATATCAAGAAATACATTATGTTGAAATAACATATTATAATCTAAAAAATAAAAAAATTGGTATATTTTTTTTAAATGTGGTATATAGTAGAGAACTATATATATTTGGCCTTTAGATGGGACTACATAACTTTTCTAAATTGAGCATCGATTGTTGCCCCTTTCTCAACAATGTTTTTTTGAAATTTATTATCATTTTCATATTCACTTGCATATCTTACTTGCATGTATTTTTCTATACTTTTCCACCCATGTGTTCTAGTTGTCTATCCATCTATGTGTTTCACTATCACATATATGTTTCCATGATGTTTCTCAATCATGTCCAACTTAAGTTGCATTATATTTTTCTCTCCTAGTTTTTAGATATATATTATACATTTGCATTTTTTTGGAGTATCATTACCATTTTTAGGTTTTACAAGTTCAAATAAGGAAAATTTTGTTACCCAATCTGCCTTAAAGGACCCACCAATTGTCCATCTACTTCTCTTCTTTCACAAATATTTATGAATAGAGTTTTCAGCTAAACTTGGTATTTGATGAGAACCAAAAATATCTTCTAGTAGTTGAGTTTCATGATAATTGTCATTAAAAACTAGAGGATTATCTTTGAGTGGTGGCATGTCATTATCAATATAAACTTCAGGGGGTGACATCTTATTCTGATTAATTCTTTTTTGTGAGATACAATCATGATTAGTGGGAATTTATGCATGTAAAATCATTTTGATATTATTCAATAGTTAAAATCAAATTCAATACAAACAAAATAAGTAACAAATACATGTATTTGGAGTGTATTATGTTTGTGTGGTATTTTTTATTGGCTCTTTAATATAAGATAATATGATCAATTTTATTGATAATTTCCCTATCATTTTACCATTTCCACCAAATGCCATGATAAGAAAGGATGCTACATTTTGATTTCAAATAGAGTCTACAATGCCAATGTCCATTTCACACCATTTGATTGCAACCAATATTTTACCATTTGGTTGTATCTAGGTGCATTGTAGCATAGATATTACCATTCGATTTAGCTAACCAATTGTAGTGCAGATGTTGTCATTCAATTCAGTCATCTAGTTGTAGTGTGGATGCTATCATTTAGTTCAACTAGTTAGTTGTATCTTAAATGCCATCATTAAACTATAAACATTTAGTTTTAGTGTAGATTCTATCATTTTGTTTTAGTTTGTTTCCTGTTAGGTGCTTGTTTGATATCATGAGGCAGTTACTGAAAGGATATTTTGATGGTTACCCATGGCATTGTATGTACTATATATATGTGGCAAATTAAATGTTAACTAATAAATTACTATAGACAGTTGGCAAGATGACCCACAAAATAATTTACATTATAATTTTTTAGTCGATATGAACCTATGTAGTGACACTAAAACTTGCCAAAAATAAATTTAAAAAATTAGAATATTCATGAATTAACAAATATTTACTACTAAAATTTACCCTACTTGAGTCTTGATTTGTGATAGTGTTTATATTTATTTCAGATTATCTTCCTCTTGGTGGCATCCTCATAATTTATGGAGTTTGAAATATAAAAAAATAATTCCTCAAATCACTAAAAAATAAGTGTTTAAATAGTAACAATTTTAGTACTACTCAAAAAAGGTGTCTCTCTATTGTATGAAGTTGCCAAACTTCCGTAACCAGGTCTCAACACTATCTTACTTAAAGCCATGGCTTAAATACCACTGATGAGGATCAAAATAGGAGAAATTTAACAAAAATGCATTCAATATCAAAGCATTTCTATGTACATCGACTATTGTAAAATTTTATAGGTTTTATAATAATTAGTTTTTACAACCAATGGGTTTCAACTAACCTAAATAACTAAAACAAAACAAAAAAATTATTATGAATTTGGATTATAAATTACCTAATAATTTTACTCCTAAAAATTACCCCTAAAATAAAATGTGTAAATCTAATAGATTATAACTACGCTGCTATGTATAAATTTACACATAATTTACCTAAGGTTAAGATGGAAAAGATCATTGTTACAATGGAAAGAATTTACAACTTAATACATATGGTTAATTAAAACTAAATTTTTATAATGACCTTTGCATCATTATCTCTCCATATGTTCTATCTCTTCTATTTTCATCAAAATTGCTCCAAGAGCCTTTCACAACCAAAGTTATCTACAATGGCTGATCTCGACACATGCAAATCATTAGATAAAAATGATCAATATTTGCTAGAAGAAAAGAATAATAATATGCTTATATTTTATTTTTATCATTAAGATGTTGTAAAAGTATTAAACTAGAATAGATAAATTTTTACAAGTATTTTAACATCACAATAAATGATTATAATACAGCTAACATACAATTTTTTGTTCAAAATTAGCATATAATTAAATAACAATAAATAACTAATAACTTGTATCAAAATACTCAATGTTTCCTTAAATACATCTTTTAAACATAATATTTTTATGTTATATTTTCATGAATTAAAGAGACTATTACTTTTCCTAATGATTATTTTAATGGCCTTAGGCAATTATTACAATAATAAAATTAAGATTATTTCTTAGGAGATGGAAACAAGGTTTTGACATGGAGAAATAAAACATAAATATTGTCCCAATCTAGGTAAGGATACCTATCCTTCCATTAAAAAACTAGGAATATAAAGCCATGATATGGGTTTATAGAAGCTTTGGTCAGTTCATTGTTAATTATCTAGTGAACAAATCTTGAAGAATATTAATATATGCCATATTCTATGTGAATGTTGTTATGGATAAAAAATTAGCTTCTTAGAAAAAAACATTATGATTATGGATTATGGTTTCAAAAAATAGACCATGGAATCACACCAATGGTATGCCATAGTTATTTAAGACTAGGATATTAATCAAAATATTACCTAGAAAAAGGGCGAGAAAAAATAGTATAGAGGAAAAAATATGTTAGATACAAAATTTTTCTCTATAATGACAAAGGATAAGAGATTAGGACCTTAAAATTTGATGTAGAAGATATATTTAGAGGAAACAAATAAAAATAACAACAAAATGATGAGAATTATTAAAAAATAGAACAATTACTAAATGTCTAAAGGAAGAATGAATATACCCAGTTTCAAATTTGAATTGAGATAAGATTCATCACGAGGATACAAAGGTTAAAGGAAAATAAATAAAGGACAAGATAAGGAATCTAAGTAAATATCAATTCAGTGATAGGGATAGTTAGAGGAAATAATATACAATTAAAATAGAGAAGTTTGTAGAGGATTTAGAATAAGGTTAAGTTTGCACAAAAGGCAATGCCATTCCTTATTTGTCCTTATTTTTATACTAGCATAGAAGTTAAATATATTATAATACCTTAAATTAAAGGTATTTTTGAGAAGTCATATTCAACTCATTGTTCTTTAATGGATTTGTATGGGGTGATTCCTTGCTCATTGATTCAGACATAGGAGTTCAATTTGGCCTATCCCACAACTATAGATAAAAATAACAATTATAATCAAATTTTAAGTAACAAGGAATTCTAAAAATTTATTTTACATATGAATGGAAACTAAGAAAGGTATACTAAGATACAAAGAAATTAAAGACTATGAGATAATAAAAGATGTTGCAAATAAAAACCAAAGCAAATATGATCTTCTCATATATAAGGGTTTAGTTAAACATCAAAAATGAAAATCATATCATGGAATATTAGAGGGATGATTATCCCTAGTAAACATAGGATATTTAGAAACCTTAATAAATTTCATATATCTAATATCCTTTCACTTCAATAAATAAGATGTCAAAATGTAGTTTAATAGGTATTGAGAATAAGTTTTGTGATAAATATTATTGTTATGGTATGAGTTTATTTTGGGCCTTATAGAGTCCCTTTGGGATCCATATATAGTAGAAATGGATGTTTTGATAAAAAAAACCATCATCTCATTATTATTTTTACTAACAAGCATGGTAACTCAGTTTGGATAATATCTAATATCTATACTCTAAATTCTTGTTGGGAGGAAAAATTTGTAGAATGAGTTGAATATTTTTATGATATCTTATAGAGAGTTCAAATGGATGATATCTATGGATTTTATTATCCCATTATCTCTATTGGGAAATAAGGAAGGTACCCAAAATTTCATAGACAACATGGAGGACCTTAGGTAATTCATTACAAAAGGTGGCTTGTTAGATATAGAGTTGAAGGGATTAGGTTTAGCTTAGAATAATAGTATAATGGGGGATAATATTATCCAAGTTAAACTAGATAGGTTTATAGTATCACTATAACATATCCAAGCACAAAATTTCTAACTATTTTCAATAAAAAATTAGGAGTTAGACCATAATCTTGTTTTACTTAATCTAGACATGGAAGCTAAGCAAACTAAGACTCACCTCAAATTTGAGAGTATTTGTATTCAACATCTAAATGATAAATAAAGAGTAAAATAATGGTGAAACTTGTATGTGAAATGTTCTTGAGTCATCTTTGTTTTCAGTGATTTAGTTTTTCCTATGTATAAAGGTGTTCAAAACTCTTATGATTAGTCAAGAACTTAAACAAATTACCCAAAAGGACATGCCTCCACATTTAAGAGTGTGAACTAAATCAACTAATTATATATCATGAGGTGAATAATTTATTTCACTTGGTTTCAATTTCTATGAATCATAGGCAACCAATTTCTCATCTTGAGTCAAAACTTGTCCAAGTCCCTTTAGTGAGGCATATGTCCATAATTGAAAAAATCTATTGGGATAAGGAATTAATGTGATTGGTGTTAAAGTAAGGAGTTATTTGAGTGTTTTTAAGTCTTTTTCACACTTATGTGTAGATTAAATTTTAGTATACTTGATTTTAAGGTAATTAATAGGATAAAATATTATAAAAAATAATTTCACAAACTTTCTATAATACCCCATGAAATCACATAATTTATGCACATTTTTCAGTGTTGTACACTCCTTGATAGCTTTAAAATTTTATAGGTCTAATATAATTCATTATTCATGTTTAACCCTTTTTTAAATCAAGGTTTAAGGGAGAATATGATAGTCAAGAGTGAAGTAAACTATTCCTAAAGTAGACCAATTAAATAATCTAATTTATGACATTCAATTTTAGTGTTACATTACCAAAAAATATTAAATATATATAGTATAATACCAAACATTATTTTGATTGAATAATCATGAAGAATAAATAATACTTATCTATGCAATTATGTTCATACATATCTAATATGTATAGGTGTGGAAACAACTTGTCTTATGTTAAGGAACCAGTCATCAAATTTTGGAAATATTCTTTTCTAGATGCATGGACACTTGCATAGACTTATGGACATTTGTGTTGATGTTATTATCTAAATTTTGATGTAATTTTCCTATAAGGAATGTTCATTGTATCAATATGTGACCACATAGGTATTTATGGATTTTTTATAAAACCTTTTGTTTGATGTATTTATATGTTATGCACATGATTTGTATCTTTGTTTAGAACTCAAACCCTAGATATTCACCTTAGGTTAGATTACATTACCAAAAAATGGATTAATGGGATCATGGTGTTGAAATTACCTCTAATAACCCTCTATAAGTGAGTGATGATTTACATAGCCAATACTCTAGTGAGGGATTCAGACATATGTAGTTCTCCCTATGTGATGATATGTGTGTGAACAATAGTTTAGAATGTTACATGTGATTGCATGCAAATATCTAGTTTGTAACTTGACAAATATGGCTCATGGGATGCTATTTGAGTGATTCAAACTTGTAATATGACTTCTCATATGATTTATATGAAATATGGGTGGAAAAAGGTATAATATATTAATTTTGTGCATTGAAGTTCAATAGTATGTCTAAGCTTGAGAGGTGATTGCTTGATAGTTTCTAGATGAATAATGAGTAGAATTATATTTTTATTTATACTAGTTATTTTGAAATGATCCTCACAAAAGGGTTAGTGAAATTCTTAGGCTGACCAATACACATCAAAATATTTATAAATTTGAGGGTTTGTAGGGTGAAGATAGTTGCATTGGAGTATGGATACTAGAATTGATGCTACTATCTTGTTTGAATGCAAATGTATAGGAAGGAGGAAAGTTACAAAGGTTATATAACTGATAATGAAAGATATATATCATATTTTAGGAATTATTTGGTTACATGAGATCTAGATAATCATATTAGTCAAGGGTGGACTAAGAAATAAGAAATTATTCCCAGTGAGGTGGTAAACACGAGCCTTTCAACTGAAGGAAGGTCAAATCTAAGGGTAGATCCTTGAGATATATTTGTCAAATGTAAAAGACTAGTTTAACATATAAATTCATATTTAAGCATTATCATTTCCTCCCTATAATCTAGTAATGCATGATGATGAAATTACTAGGTTAAAGGAATGCAAGTGCACTATGGTGTGTACAAAACAACTTGTCTTTGCTTGAACCCACTTGAAATTATTTTTTGTGAATGAACTAAAACTAAGAGTATGTTATATTTTTAATTAGAGCATAGAATATGAAATCTAATAATTTTAAAATACTTGAAAGAAAGATAATAGGGAAGGAGCACATGTTTGTGTCTATATAACCATGTTACCCCTTATTAGTTTTTCTTAGTGGAGATGCTTCCTAGCTAAAGCATTGGAGATAGATTCACAAATAAAACATGGATATGTGATGAGGGTAATTTGAGGATGATCATGCCCCCAATATGGTATAAGGATGAATTGTGCCAAGTCAATTGAAATCATAAATTATTAATCACATAAATAAAGTATAACTAATCTAGCTAATCAATCTAATCTTGACCAAGTCAAATGATGTAACCATATTAACTCAAAATAATATAGTCATTTTGCCAATTCCATTGAGGGTGAAAAATCTCGATCATACTAATAAAAAATAACCAACTTTTTCAAACAAATAATGTCCCACATTTTGCATTTTGGTAAGGTTGGTGCATAAATGTGTGTATAATATGAACCCATGTATATGTAATTTGGTGCATATGCACCTCAAATATGTCTAAAGATGAAATATCTATCAAAATTTAGCCTATTATATGTAATGTGTTTATAATTTTTGTCACAAATTTAAAAATATATGTCCCAAATCTATGCCCAATGCATAATATTATTTCCCAAATGTATATATAAATCATTTTTTCCCCATTCTATCAATTGTATGTATGTGGAGTCACATATTGTATGGCATGACCCCATTGATATTCCCCCCATTTTTAGGTGATGGGTTTATAAAATTAATACTCATCTTATCTCAAAAGGATAAGATAATTATGTTTTATATGTATGAATCGTGTAGTGAAGAAATATATAGTAATGTCACGTTGAAGTAGATATATCAATGAAGCTCACAACATGAATACATAACAATCCATTAGATGCATATATGAATAATGGAAACATATAAAATATAACAATAAAAAATTAAGCACACACAGGAGTACTCAAATGACACATAAAGAGGGGTCTAAGGAGACCACAAACAAGGGGCATGTGCAGAGGCTACACACTCACATGGAAGAAATGTAAATGTCCACACACCAAATAAAAAATAAACACCTAGGGCACTATGGTCAACAAGAAAATGAAATGTTCCAAAATAAATACAAAGAAGAAAACATGAGTTACACTCAAGAGATCTAATATAAATAGATAAAGTAATGAGACATAAAAAACTAACATAAGCATGTCATACTAGTCTCTACATACATGTGTTATAAAAATGTCATATAGAATAACATATTAAATACATTGTCTAGGATAAAAACATGAGTATAGGCATGTGAAATATGCATAAGATTAGTAATATAATGGAAAATGATCATAAAATAATAGAATCTATGTCAATCGTGAACATATATAAGTAAAATTTCACCAACATAGTCTATCACGCTAGAAGAGGAAAGGTCCAACATTGACATGCTTGAGATATTAGGGTCTAATGTATGACTATATCACACTCAAGTACCCATGAAATATATGTGTGTATATAAATGATATGTTATCTACTAACATAAAGTAAACAACATATGTAAAAGATAGAAAACATGTGAAATGCTAAATATTTTTGTTAATTTGATTTATTTGAATGTTTTTATAATTCTTAAATATTTTATTTTTTATTATTTTTATTTTTTTTGAAGTGTTTAGAAAGAGAGAGATAGCTAATGGTCCCATATAATGGAATCTCATACCTAATGATGTATACTCTAAATTTTGTATACCAAAATGGTCATGTTGCCAATAATCATGTATATTTGCCAAATTTGAATGTGTAGAGTTTGTAATGCTCTATGTATGTATCATAAGAATATGTGGTCATGAAGTAGTAATATAAGGTGTAGGGGTTCATATAACTAACTATTTTGTGATATATAATTTACTTAGTGTTATATTGGGTCTTGTTACCCATTTTTAAACATGGTGTTATGATGTAGGTAAATGGCTAGGTCACATAGCCATGAATGAGGACCTCAAAGATTCCACTATAGATATATGATGAAAATGAATCTCAAGTATGGGGAACTTAGGAAAAGGTATTTATTTTTATTACCATTTAGATCATGATTAACCTTAGTAGGTTGTATAATCAACTATCATGTAACAAACTTGGCCTATTGAAAATGATGTTCATATGGAATCCTAGAAATTGTAATTACCCTTTTGGCATTAATATACTTAAGACAAACATGCAATATGAAAGGTATTTCATAGATACTATGTATCCAATAACACACCAATGGAATATCAAATACTACATAGCATATGTTTTATAATAAAAAATATATTGGTCACATGTGTTGGACCAACTTGAAGAGGTAAATTAATCTCACCAAAAACTTGTTGTATCTTCACACTAAATGATTTTATCATTTTATTGGTTAAAAAATGGGTTAAAAATTGATCAAATATGAGTTTGAATGCTCTTAATTATTGTATTTTTAGATCATATGACCATATAAAAACATATTCCTTTAAATTTCTTGGAAATAATTTGGTCAAAAGTTTTTTTTTAGAAGCATAACCAAGGGATGCCACATAAAAGGATCAAATATGTTGCTCATGATCACTTTTGCCATAATAAATTTTGTACTTTAGTACAAAAAAACCAATTGGCAAAGGATAAAAATATATATTTGGTGTAATGGGTTTATGAATAAATAACATGGGGTGATTTCATATAAATTTTCTCAATGTTGGTAACCTTAGCTTCTAAAACTTTTAAAATTTTCAATAGATATTGCACATTTTGACCACTAAGGTTTGAAGTATGATATGTCACCAAAGGGGACGTAAAGTTTTGTGTTGAAATAGGTATTAAAATCAGTAATTTTGTTGAAGTGATAATGGTTCCCATAGAGGATATAAACATAAGTGTATTGGTTTTGGGGGAAATGGTTTAAACACAAAACTTGTGACCCCACTAGATATAATATGCAATGGTGTACTCAAGGGGAGAGTGACAATAATATGGGGATGTCACATAGCTATAATAACATGATCAATAGATGCAAATGGTTATTCATCAATGCTTTAATCCATTTTAATGTATAATATAATATCAAGGATCTTATGATATTTTTTTAGGATTTTCATGAATACGTTCATGAAATAATGCAATAGTTTAAACTTGTTCATGATCTACATGTTAATTTTCATTATCATCATGTGTTTAATTATCCTCTTGAACAAATATATCTTCTATAATAAATTTTTTTGTGTGGTTCATTATTATTTTTTTTACCCTCATTACTAGGAGAATTTGACATGGTATTAGCTTGAGACATTTTAGATGGCCCAAGGGATAGCTCAAAATATTCAATAGGAATGCCATATAATCTAGGATTATGCATAGGTTTCATGAAAATAATAGAAAAAATATTAATAAAAACAAAAATTCATACCTTATGAGGATGAAAACCCTATAGAAAGCTAGCATTTGCATGAAAAGACACAATGGCTGATTTCACCAAATGTTTAACCCTTTTTAGAATCAAGGGTTAGGGGGGATAGGATATTCAAGAGTGAATTTAACTACTATTAAAATAGGATAATTAAATAATTTAGTTTATGATATTTAATTTAAGTGATCAATTATGAAAATAACTAAATATAGAAAGTATAATTCTAAGTAGTATTTTGATTATGTAATCATGAAGAATAAACAATAATTATCTTATGAAATGATGTACAAATAAATATGAGATATACACATGTGTAAATAGGCTATCTAATTTTTAGGAACCAATTTTCAGATTTTATAAATATATTTTTTAGTTTCCTAGATACTTACATTGATGCTACTATACAAATAGTGATTTAACTGTCTGGTATGAAATGTTCATTGTATCAAGATGCAACCAACTAGGTATTTATAGATTTTTTATCTCTTTTTGTTTAAAGTATTTGGATCTCACACATAGTATCTATATCATTTTTTATAGTTCAAACCCTATATCTTCACCTTAAGTTATGTTACATTGACAAGAAATGAGATAGTGGTTTCACGATGTTGAGATGACCTCAAAGACCCCTTTGTTAATAAACTTTTCCTACATATAAAATACTCCACAAAGGGCCTCAAACTTATGTAGTTCTCCCCAATGTGTTGGTATATGTTTGAACAATAGTGTACAATTCTATATGTGAGTGCATGCAATGATATAACTTTCAACTTGACAATTATTAACCATGGGATGTTATTTGAGTGATTCATACCTGTGGTATGACTAATCATACGATTGATGTGAAAATAAGGGTGAATAGGGTAATATAACTTAGTTTTACACCTTGAAGTTCAATAGTATGTCTAAGATTTATAGGTGATTACTTGACATCTTCTAGAAGAATAATGAGTTGACTTAGATTTATATTTATACTAGTTTTTTTAAATGATCATCATGGAAGGTGTTATGATAAAATTATGACTCACTCAAACAAAATTAGGAACTAATTGATCTAAGTGAATAAAAGTAGTCAATATCTCAATAGACAAAGAGTATCCTTGTTTTTAAGACCTATTGGTGATCCAAGGGCCATGAAACTCCAAATTATATATCATGGGTTGGATGTGATTATTTCCACTGAAGGATCAACTGATTTACTCAAAATATATAGGTTCCTATGGTTGGTTTCATCTAAAAATCAACTATTTAAAATTTTATGCGTAGATCATTCCTTTTTGAAAAATTAAAAGAGAGGGAGAGAGTAGGGTAGAAAATAGGTTAATCTATTTCAAGATAGGTCTTTCAATAATTAGAAATTGTATTAGTGTTAGATGTAATAAAATAAATGGGAATTAATTCTAGCTAATGAATAAATTAGAATACCACAATGATCAACATTAAAAGGAAACATGTAAACATGAAATCTAGAACTTCATTCAAAAGAAATTTATTACACAAGCCTATAGCTATTCATACACTATGACTAATATAAGCTAAAAAATAATCATAATGAACTCTAAGATCTAATTAAACTAGTTGTTTCACAATATAATTTTATATCTACTTGTACACTAATAACATTAGAAAACTTCTTCACATAATCAAGTCAATATCTTTGGCAAACCATCAAGACCAAACTATTAAGAATGGAAGATGAAATCCTATCTCAATATCCACATATTTTTTATATTCAAATGTGTTAACCATGACAAACAATAAAAATCCAAAATCATGGAGAATAACAAATGCAATCATAGAATGATTCTAATAGTGTTTTGGGACTAAATTTATTGACCCTTTACAATTGTAGGCAATGTTACATATATATATATATATATATATATATATATATATATCTAATGTTAGTGCATCATGTCTATAGATTAGATAAAATGCGTCTATGTATAGATTAGAAAAATATACTAATCCAATATTTCCTTGGCATCAACATTTAATAAATAAAATATTTTATTTAACACAATCTACACTATCATAGAGATAAACATAGGAAATTGAGAATGGACAAAGATAATGCATAAACCAACAACTCAATCATTGGGATTAATCCAGAATGAGTTGGTTACTTATCATTGGATTTTTAATTAATCAGTAGAATAAATTGAATACTAGATAATGCCTTGTGATCATTGAAGCTTGGGGTGCAATGGAGATTAAATCCACATCCATACTTGAAGTTGTATATGAAATTGTGCTATGAATAGATTGGTCTTATTTCCATGATTCATGATACATTATCACAAAATACTGAGTTTTAATTAGTTGTCTCATTTATTTTTTATCTCAATATAATTTTATTTATGGTTTTGCATCATAGACATGATGCACTAACAATATATATATATATATATATATATATATATATATATAGTTAGTGCATCATGTTTATGATGCCATAAATAAAATTATATTGATATAAAAAATAAATGAGACAACTAATTAAAACTCAGTATTTTGTGATAATGTATCATGAATCAAGGAAATAAGACCAATCTATTCATGGCACAATTTCATATACAACTTCAAGGATGGATGTGGATTTAATCTCCAATGCCCCCGAAGCTTCAATGATCACAAGGCATTATCTAGTATTCAATTTATTCTACTAATTAATTAAAAATCCAATGATAAGTAACCAACTCAATCTGGATTAATCCCAATGATTGAGTTGTTGGTTTATGCATTGTCTTTGTCCATTCTCAATTTCCTATGTTTATCTCTATGATAGTGCAAATTGTGTTGAATAAAATATTCTATTTATTAAATTTTGATGCCAAGGAAATATTGGATTAGTATATTTTTCTAATATATAGATAGATGCATTTTATCCTCTTGATTAACCTATTGATATACATATTCTTTAGGTTAACTCTACCTTGGAGCTGTAAACAATTTGTTTAATTTTGGCCTCTACCTTTACCTAGATCTTTTATAATGCTCTAGGTATTACCATATCAATGACAATTTTCTCATGTGATCAACTCACAAGATATTTTATGGAGGTTATTTTCAATTGACTCTATGTTAAAAATGATCAAGTTTATGTACTATAGTTGCTTACTCTCCTCTGCTTATTACCTTTTTTTCCAATCATAAATAAGTCATCACTTACCTACCACTTGGTATTTGCCTTGGCCATAAAATTTATACTCATATGTTGAGGGGGTTTATTTAATATTTTATTCATTACTACTTGTTTCCTTTTTTCTCTTCATGACTCCTTCACTAGTATTTATAGATTTTACCATTGGGTCCCACTTTGTCATTTGGCAGTCCATCAATGTTCTTAGGATTTTTTTCTATATTTCACCTTAATTATTAGCACAACCACATACCCTATTCTTATCATCTTATGTTCCAAAATTATGGGTTTATGAGATGGTGCCATGTGGCACAATCTTAGGGCCTCATGGACATAGAGCTTTCCATTATCTTTCCACTCTTAGACCACCAACTAATACCTTAATGCTTAGGAAGTTCTAAGATTCTAGGGTTATGAGTTTTTGAGATTATGTAAGGCTGAGTCATTGGGTCTATGCCATGTAGCATGATATCAGTACTTGATGGATTTAAAATAAATTGGTCAATTTTCAAAAAGGATTTGAATGCATAGCTCTTTGGTTTAACTAGATTTTGACATGTGGGAAAAGATGATGGATCAAAAAACTTTAGAAGATATCTACAAATAAAGATAGAGAAAAATTAAACTCATAAATAATCAATAGATTAGTCAAAAACCAAAAATGTCTAAAAAATGAGGCATGGCCAAAACATAAAATTACTCAGACTTAATAATGAAAAATACAAAACAATAGTTTCAATCCAACCAATGAAAACCTAAAAACATAAGTAAATCCTAATTTTAAAAGAGACTAAACCAAATAAGCTTCAATATTAGTAATATAAATTGAATTAATATCTAAATCCACATTTTAAATTGATTAATACGATGATTTAAATCAGAATTTAAACTTACTATGGATGAATAAGGATTATAATACAATCAAAAAGCTCAACTCTAAAGCATAAGACCAATGTTTATAAAAAAAATCAAAAGATTAGATCTTATTTCTTGAAATCTCAATAAGGATGGTTTAGTTACTTGTAAACCAATTATCCAATGAGGTTTATGCTAAATTTATAAATAAGTTTGGCTCATGAATTTATAGAATATAAATGGAAAAATCTATGCCATTTAAGTGACATTCATAAATGAATTCATAAGAGTATGTAATAATATGAATATAAAATAGTTATGCTAAAGAAAAAGGGTCCCTACATGATATTTCAATTAATGGGGTGTGTCAGACCCAACAAATGGCCACATCTGTGGGGATAATTCTATTTATAATAAAAACCTAGACTGCAAATCATCAAACTTAAAAAACATAAAACCACAAAAAAAACTTTTAGACAAATCCAAAAAATGAAAACACTAAATTCTACCTCAACATGTGAAATACTAAGTTTCAAATCTTCTTAATACCATCAATGTGTGCTAAAAGTGATTAATTCTCTTAAATCGCTTATATTCATGCAAATAAATTTAAACATGTCTAAAACAATTAGAATTTATAAGGATAATTTGGATGTTTGGCTTAGGGGTAATGTCATGGGAATTACTCTATTGCCATCCAGGCATCTATAACCCAAATAGAGATACCTTTGGTCACATTCATGGACTTTTTCCATTTTCAACTAGGCCAAAAACCCTATGGTGGAGATTTATTGAACCACCCTTTTGAGGAAAGAATTTGGATTTTGTATTTTATTAATTTTCATTTTGATTTATTTATTTTGAAAATATTTCATTGATAATTCCATGGAGGGTTAGGGACCAATCCATGGGTATAATGATAGATTCAAAAAAACTATAACTATTAAGACATGTTTATATCAGTTTAGTGTTTGCATCTTGCTTCAAACATTACATTAAGTGAATTTTGATGGATTCAACAATAGAATGAAACATTTATAAAATTCACATATTATATTTTGAATCATAGGATTTTGAATTTTATAAATGCATAAATAAATTGTAGCATCCTATGTAATTTTTCAAATATGGTTCACATTCTAATTTCTAAAACTAAAAAACTCTCATACATTATTGTCCACCATTTGAAGTTCATGGCCTAGGGAAACACAAGGACACTACATTAATTTGGCATATTATTGTCTAAATTATATCTATTATTTAAATTATAATTACCTCATCATGTTGATAGTTTATTTTCAAGAATGCAAATACTACCCTTTTTGGAACTGATTTTTCATAATCAGCATACAAACAATTCTAGTAATTTTTTGAATATACACACTACAAGCCACCAGAGGGTCAAAACAAAAAAAATAAATTTAAACATCATGGGAATATAAAAATAACAAAATGCAAACCAACTTAAAACAAAACAAATTAACAAAAGCAAACTATACCAAAGCAAACAATAAATAAGGAAACACAAGCTAAGAAAACAAGAAACTACATACAAAATATATACACAAAATAACCTTAGTATATTCAATCAAACATGGTATTTTATAGAGTATCCATGAAGTAATGCTTCATTTATTATCTATTAATTGTTAATTCCAAGTCATTTCCTTGAGTATCTCTCATTCTAAACATATTTTATCCTGAAAGTGTGGATACTTGGTAAGGACCAATCCACAAAGGACTGAACTTAGCATGTTGACTTCTTTTCTCAAGTTCTTTATCCAATAACAATATCAAATCTAAATCATAAAATCACTTCACTTGTGCCTTTCAATCAAACCATATTTTCAAAATATCTTTATATTTACTAAAACTTTATAAAGCTTCATCTCATCTATCTTCCAATTGAATCAAGTCCAAAAATCTAGATTGACTTTCCTAATTTGCTTCCATGTACTATTGTATGAGCTAATAAGTGGATTCTTTTAGTTGTATTGGGAAAATTGGCTCTACTCCATAGACAAGTAATAAATGGGAATATTTGTTTATGCCTTGTACTATCAACCCATAGAGCATATTTAAGTAGAACATGTTGATTAAATGGATTTTGATCAATTGCTTTCTTTATGGATTTTTAAAAATTCTTATTGGTTGATTCTACCAAACCATTTCCTTGGGGATAATAAGTAGAGAATTTTAGTGTGATTTCATTCTAATATGCCCACTTAGTCAACTTAACTAATTAGAAGGTTGGTCCATTATCACAATGAGTGTTAGATGAGTATCAAAATGAGTTATAATTTATTCTTCTATGAATTCAATAACTTATTTAGTTGTATTATTTCTTGTTTCTTTGGCTTCAATCCATCTTGTACAATATTCAATAGCAGTGATAATGATCTTGCGACTACCTAATGAGTTGGGATTTATGACTCCAATGAAACATAGGCCCCTTTGAGCAAAAGGGTATTCTTGATTACTAGTTTTATCCTCAAGGGATCATGAATTTATCTCTTATAAAAGATATAACATGAATGAAAATTCCTCATATGTGCATAGGTATCTTTAAATAACGTTAGCCAATACTACCCAGCTCTCAAAATTATGTGTGCAGTGATATTATCAGAAGGATGACCACTTATATGCTTATCATGAAATGACTTCATCACTTCTTGTGACTATTCTTCAGACAAACATCTAAATTAAATCCCTTCATGATTTCTATGGTAAAACACTTTTCTTTACAACATATAATACACAACCTTTAGCCTTAATGCTCTTCTATGTGTTATATAAAAATGGGATGGTGGATTTCCATAAAGCAAGTTTTGGATAATTGAATCATACCATGGACCAAGATAAAACATCAAATTAATTAACTTCTACAATGGAGATTTTGGGATCCACATATGAAATTAACTTGGACAAACCCTGACTATGTACCATTTTTTTATATTCATTTCAATATCATATTCCTGAAGCTTAGTAATCCAACATCCTCTTCTTTTACCTAACTCCTTTTGTCTTAGTATTTTCTTGAATGTAGTGTTTGGAACTATGGCATGTACTTTGTTCCTCAATATATAATGACAAAACTTTTTAACTATTTTCATGAATACATAGGCATGTTTATCTAGCATAGGGTGCTTTAGATCAACTTATTTCAAATATGTCATCATAAAGGATATGGGGTGTTATGTGTCTTAAAATATTTGTTTTAACACATCTACAATTAAATGATCAGAGGCAAAAGAGTAAATATAAAAAACCTTAGCATAATATAGACTAAAAACACCAGAGCTTGCATAGTTCCATTCTTGATATCTTGGAATTCCCTCTTTGAAGAAGTGTCCCATTCTACATTAGCTCCTTTTTTTAACATGGCATTTAGAGGTTTAGTGATCTCGATAAAACCTAAACTAAAATTTCATAAAAAATTGATTTTTCCAAAAATTAATACTAGTTCTTTCTTACTATTTGGTAGTTGAATTTTTAAAATAGCTAACTCATTCTAGGTCATTTAACAAACATTATTTGGTGATAGTGTGGCCTAGAAGCTTACCTTAATTTACATAAAGACACGTTTTCTGGGGTTGAGTGATATGCCAAAACTTATGCAATGTTTGAATATATTCTTTAGATGATCCATGTGATTTGTTCTATGTTTAAAAAATATAGGCAGGTCATCCATGTATACTATTATGAACTTACCTATTAGGATTTTTAAAGTAGTGTCCATATCTCATTGAAATGTAGAATCATAATTAATTAAACCAAATTGAATATTATTTTAGGTATAAGTGCCCCACTTGGTGGTAAATTTTATTTTGGATCTATCTACCTTATCTACTAAGATCTAATTATAACCTGAGAATCCATATAGAAAGGACATCATCTTCGAACAAATAACTTGTTTGATGAACTCATTAAGTGATGGTAATGGATATTTGTTTTTATCTAATGCATGATTGAGATTTATAAAATATACACAAAGACAAATTTATCAAATTTTATTCCTCATAAGTACTAATATTTCCACCCAAATTGAATGGTGCATCAGGAACATAATGCCAACTAAGAACATCTTCTATAATTACTTTAGGATGAGAGGTTCTAAGACTAGATTTATTTGCCTTTAATTATATTAAAGTTATTTTGATCTAGATTCAAGTGAATGTTATGGGTCATAATATGAAGGTAAAACACCTTCAATTCATTATAGCTCCATATATGATATCTTGATAGCACAATAACATCTTCTTCAATTATTTCATCTCTCTATTACTACATTCAATTATAACCATTAGGTTTTCATGATTATCAAGAGTTCCCATGATGAGAATTCATGACTCTTGACTCGACTGAGGATCCTTTTTTGATTTAGGTGATATGTTGTCTAAGTCAACCAATATTTATAATGATAACATTAATTTTAGAATATGGTTGCCTTTTATAAAAATCTTTCCATAAAAATTATATTATTGTTCCCCAAAATCAAGTCTTTCTTCATCAATGTCATGTGCATCAAATGTGTTGGAGTTGGATAGTAAATCAATAATTTTCTTATCATCATCAAAAACTTAGAAATGTTTAATTTTTTTAAGAAAAAAACATCAAGGAACTAATTCCATAGGAAAATTTTGTAATTCAATATTATCTAAAGGTGTGATGTTAATGGTAGAGACAAATAATGAATCAACCATTGCATTTTATGCTCTAGGGATGACTAAAATATTGAAAGAATTAAAAGACTCAATTTAATCCCAATCACAATATTTGTATTTATTCAAATAAAAAATATTACACTAAATTTTTTTACATACTTGGTTAATGATCAATTTAGAATCAATAAAGATTCATAATTGATAAAAATCAACCCTGATTGTAAACTACAAATTGATGATTAAGGCTTCAGATTCCATCATGTTTTTAGTACAAATAAATTGTAATATAAAAGTTTTAATGCCTCTCTTGTTGTTGGGATCTATGAGAACAATACCAAACCTAACTCCTCACTTGCAATGTGCTCCATAAAAATAAATTAAGCACACACCTAAATGTTGATCATGATCAGACCTTTTCTTCTTTGTTAATTTGGTTGGAAAAGTATAGACATCTACATCTATAGAAGTGAACTTTTTAGTTCATTATATTTTACTATGTTATCATAAATTTTATCCATATCTCTCTATCAATTTTGATATAAGTTGCCTCTCCTCTTCATGGTATCCGCATGTGGGAAAATTTATTTTCCATATAGTCATTAGTGATCTTGACCAATCTCTACTTAGTATCATATCATATAATTCTAGGATATCAACTAATTGTATGTCTATAAACTAGTACACTCTTGGCTCATATTTCAACTGCATATAGACATTCAATAACTCACCAATGACCTTGAATTTAGACTTGTCTAACTAAATTACCACTTTATCTGAATTCATGGTAACCAATCCTAATTTATTGAAAATACTTGCAAGAATAACATTATCTAATGCACCAAAATCTATAAGACAATTGTGAAGTTTCTTACCAAAAATTATATATGTAATCAAGAATGGTGGGAATTGAGAATTAGTCTTATGTATGACAAAATTTATATTACTAGGGTTCTTTTTTTTGGGTTGAATATACTAATATGTAAGAGACTTAAGAATAAATCCATTTATTCAATTATTTGTGTTAATTCATGGAGCATAATGTTTGTTTTTTATCTTCTTCATGTCTTCTGAAATTTTATAACCTATTTTGATAGTGGAGGGTTGATTGCCACTTGATTTTAGTGGAGGCAGAGCATTTCTAGCTTTAGGATCAAAAGGTGTAATGGCATTATCTAATGGATTTGAGGTAGTTAAAGGCTAATGTACTCTACTCCTAAGAGTTTAATTTCCTCTTTAGTATTGTTGGAATGCCTGAATATAATTGGCATTATCTTAAGGTCCATGTTAGGGAAGTCTAAATCCTCTAAAACTAATAATGTATTATGAGACTTTGATGAATTAGAAGTATATAAACTAATCTAAGTATTTTGATCACTTAAGAAAACTTCACATTCATCAATTTCCTTTTAAAGTATGTTAAAGGCTAGACAAAACTCAACATAGTCAAGTTCTCCATGCTAGACTATATTATGTACATGACATCAATTGGGCATGTCAATCTCCATAATATTGATCTTAAGCAATATATTGGATGAGGACTTGATTTATTTACTAGATATATTAAAAGGGCATATAATTTTATTAATAAGTGAGACTTGGGGTGGAATTTTGACTATTAGAGCTATGTACTAGTCTCTACAAGTTCATAAAATCATTGCTCAATCTTTGGACCATTCTTTAGATTACATTTAATTAGGTTTGGATTAAACTCCAAGGAAATTATTTGTATTATTAGTTAAAACTATAATTAAGGATTAATTTTAATATTGAGGCATTGATTCACTACTAGACATATTTATAAATCCTAGTTTTTGTTAGGGATGGTATGATCTAATGGTAACTGATTCATTATTGGGAGAGGTTGTGGTAATCATACTTTTTGATTTGAAGGTGGGATTAATTTAACATTCACATTTTTTAAATAAAATTATGAATTGGAGCTGACATGTGCCACTATACATTGAGTTTACTATCTGCATTTATCACTTCTACATATGCAATAAGTAATTAAATACTTATATCTCTCCTTAAGAAAGTGGTAGTCTATGGATCTATTTTTTTAACATTTCGAGGGATAGTTGGGAATTTGGTCTATATAATTTTGATACCTTACTATACATATTTTAAAAATGTGAATTGACATTTCATATAATCTCAATGGATTCCCTCCTCATCCAATAAAATTGCCAGTATAAGATGTTTGGATCTACTATTTGACCAAACTAGCTAAGAATGTGGTACTCAACTGATTCCATCCTATGATTGAATTTTTTGGGAGGTTAAGGAACTAATAATAAGCTTGATCAAGCAAGGTGAAGGGAAATAACCTACAAGTTACATCTTCATGTGTAACATTGAATAACCCAAGGGATGTTTTATAGGATCTAATGTGTTCTTCTATAGTACTTATAGTGTTTGGAATAAAATTTAGAATATAACATTAAGGGTTTCTAGGAAAATCATCAATGTCACCAAGGAGATTTATATTTGATTGAACTAACCAAGTTGCAGCCATTTAGATTGGTCTATTGGTGATACACTATGGGGATGGTATGGTTAGGTAAACTAACCCTCGAGCTTTACCTTGATCATATCTATGACATCTATGAATTTAGAGAGGAGAAAAAAATAATCTTATATGTCCCAAATTGACTCTAGATCATGTGATCCTAGAAGAAAACTCTAGAGTGATAAAAAATAATCTCTATGAGTATGTGTTTTAGGCACATAACAAGTGGAAAAGATAAAAATTATATACTTGATCTATAATCAATGATAAACTTAGAATATCCTAATGCTAAAGATGAGAAGTACTTACAAGATAGGAAATATGGAACTAGGTTGGACCCTCCTTCTAGTGTCAATTTATGTTGGTTTTGTTATGTAAATAATGGGAATTTGTAAAAGTAAAAGTAGAAGGAATCAATTTAAAATCCAATAAGCAATCAAGAGGTTATGACCACAAGAATCAATCAATTTCAAATTATAACACCCTTATAATAATGCCTTCTTAGTTAACCAATTCCAAACACATTCCAATATATAGAAGTTGGCCCTCCTTCTAGTAATAATTTATGTTAGGCTAAAATTATGACTCACTCAAACATAGTTAGGAAATAACTAATCTAAGTAAACAAAATCAATCAACAACTCATGGGACAAAGAGTCACCTTGTTTTTAGGACCTACTAGAGATCTAAGGGCCAATAAAATTTAAACTATATAGCATGGTTTGGTTATGATTATTTACACCAAATGTTCAATTGATTTCCTCAAAATATTTAAGTTTCCATAGTTATTTTCCTTTACAATGGACTATTTATAGTGTAATGAGTAGATCATTCCTCATCAAAAAATAAAAGAGGGGGAGAGAGTAGGGTATAAAATAGGTTAATATCTTTCAAGATAAGTCGTCTAATACTTCAAAATTAATTAGTGATGGATAAAATAAAATCACCAGGCATTAAGTCTAGCTCATACACAAACTAGAAAACCACAATGACCAAAATTCAAAGGAAACATATGAGCATCAAATATAGAACTTTATTGAAAATAAAGCTATTAAAAAATGTATCTATTCACACACTATGACAAATTTAATCCTCAAAATAATCAAAATGAGCTCTCATATTATTGGCACTAAAATTTGTCAAGGGACAAATTATTGCATTATCATCAATAGTGTGGGGTACGAAGTCCCTCTCCTATTGGAAGGCAAAGCTACCTTTATTGAAATATAAAAAGAAAGCTATTGAAAAGAAATATTTACATATAAAAGGAGTAAATCATGGCGTAGCACATTTAACTTGAAAGTACAAAAAATATTTTTTAGCAAGGAATATTTAGAGAGAGAAAGAGAGAGAAGGAATGTTTTAGACAACAAATTTGTTCGGTTAAATACTGAGACTTGACAAAAGTGTAGGAAGAAAAAGTGACATCAATGGTAAATATATTTCATTCAATGGATTAAAAATACATATTCATATCTTTAAGAATATGAAACATACAACAAAAATATAACTATCATTGATAACATAAATAAGTAACCCTTGGTATTTTATAATAAAAATATTGCTTATATTCCCATTGAGATTTTACTTATATTCAAAATATTAATTATAATTAAAGATAAAAATTTGTAACATAATTTATTTTAATTAACAAATAAAATATGAAAAAAATATAAATTCAAAAGTGAGGATCATATACATTGAATTAAGTAGATATATGTAATTCAAAAGGAACCACTAACAGAAAGTTTAAAAGAACATCTTTGTATTGATCTTCATGGAGTAGAAAATCCAATCTCCATTTATAAAAATATTTGCCACAAAATTTATTTATAATTAACCCTTATTATGAGGGTTTAGGTGGTTGTGGTGCATATCCACCTTTTTTGCCTTTTCACAAAGTTTTAACAACATAAACAACAAATTACAATTTGAAAGGGTGTAAAAGTGTTTTGGTGTTTTTACACTAATTGTAAAACTATATCATCAATTTAGAGAACTTAAATAATATATTTAGAAAAAACAAAAAGAGATGAAATTTTTAAAATTAACAACATACATTTGAAAGGGGAAATGCAATGTGATAATAATAGCTAGTTACAAAAAGAAGTATGAGAAGAAAGCTTTGGAATCAATAGATCACTTAGAATTTGATGAAGATGTTATCGGTACTTGGTAATGACGAGAACAACCTCAATATTTTTATTTCCTTGTTGATAAATATTTTTATTTAAAAAATTCACTAAATCTCTTTATAAATAATTTTATCAAATATTTATCAAGACCATCTATATACCTGTATGCAATATTTGATAAATAGTTCAACTCTCTTATTTCTTGAAACATGTTTTGAAGTTTGTTTATCATCAAGTCAATATTATCTGAATTGAATTGATATTTGGAAAATTGATGATGTATTTCATGATCAATGAAGATATGATATTTATAGCTTCCTAAATATGCTTTTTGAATCTTTCAACTACAACTTCTAATGAAAAAAGATTTCCATTTTGATCCATCTCATTGATAAAAGGACGTTTCAACCTTTTGACTTATGTATCAATTTCTATCATTAGGTCATTCCCAGGTGAAATTTCACTATTGAAAATTTTGAAGCATTCATGAAGTGATTAGATTCCAAATTTTTTGGCTCAAAGAAATTTAACATGATAAATAATTTCTTTTTGGATGATTCCTTTGTCAATAAAATTATGAGAAGGAAAATTTTGAGAATTCAATCAATTTAGGGATGAACTCTTCCTAGATTTGTATTTCCTCTATATACCAATTTTATTTTTTTGTTACCTATGCACATTATAACTAGACTTTATAAACTATTATTGCTTTAGTGAGAATTGTTGAAACTCTTTGATTACTGATCTTCTTGATCTAATCTTTTACTGCATTACCTAGTTGGCTTGTTTCTTTTATTTTCTCCAATGTTTCAACATGAAGACTTGATGAAATAATTACTATCTTAACTATTCCAATTTACCTCTATACAAATGAATTAAATTTATCCAATTTTTATTTAATTCATCTTTATTGTTTTATCTTGATTAATTTTCTCAAAAATAGTGCTAATTACTAGCTGCATATCTTCTTTCATCCCTTATCTAGTAGATTTCCCCAAATAAACTCTTGATACCTGAGAGTCCTCAAATTTATCTTTGATTTATCTTTATCAACTATAGTAATTTCCACCTATGCATATTTTTCTCCTCTTTCACATTCTACCATTCGTGAGATAGTTCTTGCTTTTCTTGATATTTTTAAAAAAGAAATTGGAATTATCAGAGTACCAAAATCAATCTCCTAAGGTTCAAAAATTTTTATTATTTTATTTATCACTATGGAAAACCAATATGATATTATGCTTAAATAAGAATCTAATAAAAAAATTAATATTTGTGGGGCCAACATTTGGAAGGTGTTCTTTCAATTATGACACCTTGAAAATATACTTCTCTTAGTTTTTATTTGCTAACTACATCAGTTGGAGTTCTTGGAGAGGAAATAATAGGCATTTCAAGATTTGAGGGAGAAGAATAAATATTAGGGACTTCTTGTAATGTGGGAAGAAATTATATGGGGATTAATATGTCATTAGAAGCAAGGAATTTTTGAGTTGTGTTTTCTATAAGCTCTTGGAATTGTAGGAAGCTATCAACATGAACTTCTTGGGAAATTAAAGGATTAGAAGAAGATAAGATATTTTAACATAACCTTTTTATCTTGATATTTATAACCCTTCATGGTGGAATATTATTTTTAATAGTTTCTAATTCTTGTGCTTCTTCCATCACCAGGAGTTATTTACTTGGACCTATTTCATTTGCTTTTTTTGTTTCAACATGTTGTTGTTTATAGACATTGTCAAATTCATCTTCGCTAAGGGGTATAGGGAAATAAATATTCCCAACATCAATTTATTTACTCCTTAACAACTTGAGATTCCTTTCAAGAAATTCTCTTATTCTACTTGTTGGGTGAATATTTTGTCACCAGCTAACTAATGGGCAAAATAAGTTGTTTCAACCACAGCATAGGGAGATTGGTCGGCCAAATGTGCAGGTTTACCACATCAAAAGGGGACAAGTCTCTCCTCTATCAAGGGGAGGTTCCCTAACAATATGAGGTGCTATATACTATATATATATATATATATATATATATAAGTAGAAAATAACACTTAGGGGTAGGATAACACCATCCATCTCTCTTTTTTTAGAGATAATGTTCATAGACAAAGGAGAAATCCTAGGTGATTGCTAGAGGTACTTCTCTTTTTTTAGAAGTAATACTCAGTCAACATCCAGATTCCTTCCCAAGTAGTAAAAGTAATTAGAATAGGGGTGTAGTAACCAGCAGAATGAGGTGTAACACAAAGTCTCCCCCTCAACTGCCAAAGAGTGAAATATGAAGGATAATGGGGGCACAAAGTCATCCCAAGATCCTTTAAATAGAAATAGAAAAACAAACACACTAAATACAATTGTGATAGCATAAAGTCTCTCCACAGTCAGCTTTAGGACACCTTCCTAATTACTTCCACTAGTCTTACTTATTTCATTAAAATGGACAAGAATGCATTCAAGAAATAGACATAAGAACAATCTCGTAAATGACACAAGCTATTATAGCACAAAGTCTGAAAGGAACCTGATTTCTCATTCAAATAAAGAAATATGATTAACAATCTGAGCTCAAAGTCTTAGTAATCACCTTTCAATTTGGGCAAAGTTTCACTTCTATAATAGAGATATATTCTTTGCATAAAATAAGAGATTATAATATATAACAGCCAAGAAAGGCTTGGCACTTTGTTTCATGGAACGGCCCATGCTACATTCAATGCCTTAAATGTATTTTTAGTTTTGTCAAGGGGACATGCTGGAATAGGGCATTTACCTTAATTATGGCATGTCAATTCATCTCAAATATCTTCTCTTCAGCATGGGTTGTCTGATCTTTTTCCTAATAGGTACACAGTTGTCACCTCACTTTCCTATCAAGGAAGAAAAATAGGCCACGCCTTTTAATGGTTGGAGCTCAGATGTCTACTTGGACTATTCCAACTACTAGAAATAATTCTTGCATATATATTTTTAGTCTTTCCCTCTTTTGTGTTACAATTTGAGCTCTCGGGCTATCTTTTCCCTTTCTACTGGCTCTTTGAGCTCCCTCTTCAGCTGGTCGTTGAGTTTGTTTTCATGTTCTGTGCCACATTTAAAAATCAATGGATATTTCATTACCCTAAATTTTACATCTATGGGGATGTCATTGGTTCACTGGTTCAATGGTTCAGGTGGCCTTCTCAGCTCCTTGGTTCCATCGCTTCTTTGGTTCATTTGTTTTCCTAGTTCATTCACTTTCCTTTACTCAGAGCTTTCTTTAAATTGTTGAACTCGTTGAACCATTTTGGTTCAAGGTTCAATCAATTCATCCTCTTTTTTAGAAGCCTTTATTTTCTCTAAGTCTATTGAAGCTTTGAAATTCCTTTGGATTTATATCTTTGGAACCCCCCCAAAGGGAAGGTGTCCCTTTGGGCCTTGAGAAAGGTCCATTTCCTGGTCGCTAAGAACCCCCCCTGACAAGGGTACCTGCCCTTTCTACTAGCTCTTTTGGGTGGCCTTCTTCTTCAAATCATGTAGAGTCCATAGAATCAGGCCTACAGAGTTCGTAGAAATAAGCCTGTAGAGTTTGTAGAAACAAGCCTACAGAGTCTGTAGAAACATTCCTGCAGAGTCCATAGAAACCAACCTATAGATTTTATAAAAATCATCTTATAGAGTCTGTAGAAACATTCCTATAGAGTCTATAGAAACCAACCTACAAAGTCATTAGAAATCAGCCTATGGAGTCTATAGAAATAGGCCTGTAGAGTCTATAGAAATTAGCCTACATAGTCTATAGAAATCAGCGTGTGGAGTCTGTAAAAATAGGCCTATAGTGTCTATAGAAATAGGCTATGGGCCTTTGATCATTCCTTCAACTTTTATATCTTTGGAACCTCCCAAAGGTAAGGTGTACCTTTGGGCCTTGAGAAAGGTCTATTTCCTAGTCATCGAGAGCCTCCTGCAAGGGTACCTACCCTTCGAGGTCCTTTGGGTGATCTTCTTCTTTGAATCCTTTAGATAAAATGTCCGAAGGAATTCCTTCAGACATTTTTTTTGAAGGAAATCTTTCCTTTGCCTTAGCCACTTTTTGAAGAATATCTTTTTATTCCCTTTTATTCACTACCCTTCACAAGGGCACCTACCCTTTGGGCTTTGGGGGACTCCTTTGAATAGTTTGATTGAACCAACTTTGGTTCAATGGTTTAACAGTTTAACACTATGTTCTGCTTATTTAATTGACTGCTTGAACCAACTACTTTGAACCATTCATTTGAACTCATTGAACCTTGAACCTTGGAGCCATTTTGGTTTAAGGTTCAATGGTTCAATGGGTTCAATCTTTCTTCTTTTCTTCTAAGTCTTTCGAAGCCATTGAACTTGCCAGAGTGGCTGAACTTGTCAAAGTGCTTAACTCTTTGAGTCTGCTGACGTCATTGAACCTTTGAACTCATTAAACTTTTGAACCTATTAGAAGCGAGGTTCAATGGTTTAATGGTTCAATGATTCAATCCTTTGTTTGAAGCTTACTGATGGACCTTTTGGTTGAACCTCAGTGTTGAACCTGTCTTGAAATTGCCTAAGTGTTGGGAACTTATTTCTTTAAGAGAGCTTCCCTGTTGAAGTCATTGAACCTATTGAACTTGCTAGTCCTTTAGCTGAAAAAGCTTGAATAATGGAGAATTTAAATACTTAGAACAATTTTTTGAGAAGGGAAAAGAGAATTTTGGCTTGTAGGACCAAAATAGTTCATATGTTGTCCCAAAAATGAGTGACAAATTTTGGGAACAATAGCTGGCTCCAGTTGGGAAACTTCCTTCAATCAAAATTTTGAAATAGCTGAGGGGAATAGAAACCAAAATCTCCAGTGCCTTCAAGTATGCCATTGGGCTACAAAGTCATGCTACCCAAAAAAGAAAGGTGCCAAAAAGAAATAAAAATGAAAATGACAAAATAGAACTAAAGACTACATAAATATACATATGTACAAATGATCTTATCTGATACTTCAAGAATTGAAGTGCTTCAGATGCCACCCACTGTGAGACAATGAAAATGGTCTTTCGTCTTGATAAAATAGAAAGAAACCATTTTCTCCCCAAAATCAATGATGGGTAATTGAAAATCTCCACTAGGAATCACATTTTCTGTGCACTCCTTTTGGTTCTCTCTTCTTGCCCCATGGCAAGACATGGTCACCAATCTAAAAACCATAAATCCTTGCTCTCTTGGTGAAGAGTTTCTTTTCCTAAATTTGGCATGGGGTAGTATGGTCCACTACCATAGCTTTTGTCTCTTCTAGTCTAGTGAAGCACATGATTTGATTGTCAACATCAAACACCTGCCAATGGTTAGCTTTATTAGGCACACTTGTTCGAAAGATCAATTTGATAGTGTGCCTATTATCTTTGAAATTAGGGTGAGGAACCATGAAGGTTTCAGGGATAGCTAATGAATTTGTATGATTATGAGGCTCTCTGGGCACTATAAAAATATTGAAAACTTTAAAACTTTCAATTTGATCCCATACCAGATTGTGATAATCGTGCAATCTTTTGTTCTTGGTTTGACACAAGTTCCTCTCCTAACAAACCATTAGTTTAGCATCTCCTTTAGCATGAAGGAGTTTAACACCTCTATTTTGAGCTGCCTTTAACCCGAGTAACAGAGATTCATACTCAGTAGTGTTGTTGGTGTTGTTGAACTACAACTTGCATGAAGAAGGAAAAATATCTCCTTGAGGAGATATTAGAATAATGTCAACTCCAAAACCAGTAAAAGAGCAATTGCCATCAAATTCTAGGATCTAAACATCATCAAAAATTGATCTTCTATCAGATTTTTCTTCATTAGAGAGGGAAGATCCTTTTTCATCTATACTGTGCCCTGCCAATTCTTTTGATGTCTTATTTGAATCAATTTTTGGATTGCCACCTATAAGACTTTCATCTGTTATAACAAGAATGTCTTCAGTAGATAAAAAATAATTACCCCTACCTGAAGACTCAAATAAAATTTGGGCTTTAGGCATTGATGTTTGAGTGACTACATATTTTACTTCCTTCTCACAGAGTAATCTCTACATGATGTCTTTGATAGGGATCCTCACCTAAAATAGGTCCATGCTTAATTCACCACCAACATCCTTGTAGAAATTTCATCCAAGAAGGATGTTGTATGAGGCTGGGACATCGGCCACCAAGACTATCATCTTGATTCTCTTGTCTGGAAATGCTGAAAATGCAAATTGGGCATCCTTGATTTGTCCCAGTAGTGGCACTTGTTTGTTCTCCATGGAGAAACATCTCATAAATGTCTTGGTCAGTGTGAGACCAAGAGATTCTACCATTTTTATGGGCATGACATTGTCAGACACACCTAATTCTATGATGCAGTTGCTCAGCTTGTGTCCATTTATCAACAGGGAGACATAAAATGGTTCAATCCTTTTGGGAGCAATAGGAGGAGCAATGACAAGGTTATTATGGGTGGATGTGGGAGTCACCTTTGGAATAACTGTTCATATAGGGATGGTTTTATTCCTTACACATTGGACCAACTTATCCAACTGCTCAGGGTTGGATTGTAAAAATTCAAATTCAGACATTTAAATTTTAGTTTTCTTGACATGGTCAACTATGTCAAACATCTGACATGAATTAGGAATGGGGAAAGGTAGTTCATCCTTTTGGTTTTTAGGGGGGGAAGGACTGATCTACAAAATTAAAGTTAAAGGTGTAAAAATTTTTGGGGTACTTACTTTTTTAGCAATCACCAGGTCCTTTGGTTGGAAAGGTAGAGAAGTTCCTTGTTTGGCAATTAAAATTACAGGCTGAGCTCACTCCTCTAATTTTTTTATCAACTTGCTAGGTTGACTGATTATTGGACCAAGTGAACATAGCATATGATCCCTTAACTACTTTACCTTCATTTTTGGGTTCATCCTAATAATTCAGGAAACCAATGTTGGAGTCACTAGCTGATTCTTCTTGGTCTACTACAAAGAGATCAGCATCATTTTCTTGATCAAACTCAAGTTGGAAAGAGAAATCATGTTTTGTTTCTAGATATCCAACTGCTAAGTTGGTTGGTGCTGCTTCAATGGCAAGTTTACCCTATGGGGGAGGCAGATGATTTGGTTTCCCTTGACTTCTGGTAGCATTGCCTTGACATGATTAGTTCTGAAATGTCTTCCTTGGCATATCTCGATAAGGAGGAGTAGACATACCTTGGGCCATTTGTCTTTTCAAGGCTAGTAGTTCATTCACCATCTTTTGCACCATTGGATCAGTGGTGCCTATAGATAGATATTTAGAAGACAAAGAAGATTTACCTCTGTTAGGATCTCTCATTATCTTCTCTACCAAGATGAGATCATCTTCCACCTCAGTGGCCAAATCTTGAGCAACAAGGTCTATGTGGCTAGCACATCTCAATAGAAAACTCACTTCAGGCAGCTATGAGTTGATGAAGAAACATTTAAGGTTCTTAGGTGTTGGTTGAGCAATTCTAGGAATCTTATTCCTCAGCTTGTCAAATTTGGCAATGAAGTCCCTCATAAGCTCATGAGGTTCTTTCTTCATATGTGTGAGCTAGACCAGTAGGGCATCCACATCTTCTACAGGCTTGAACCTTGCTTCAAACTTTGATTTTAGAGTGTCCCAGTCAGTCATTGACCAAGTCTATAGATGGTAGAACCAGTCTACAGTAGCACCTTGCAATGTTTCTACAAACAACCTGACTACTATGTCTTCATACTCCATACCTATCATGCCACAGGCTATGCTAAAAGCTGTAATATGCTCATTAGGGTGAACTCTCCCATCACCAAATAATTTGGGGAAATTCTTTCTAGAACTGCATGGTAGCTCATGTAGAGGTGGAGTTAAATTGAGTGGACCAAAAGAGTTACCCTAGGGGCCTTGAGCCACCATGATTTTATTATGGAAAGTGGGGATAACAAATCTAGGTGGGGTATGTATAGGTAAAGCTCTGCTAACAGTAGAAAAAGAAGCTTTGCCTTGTATTGGTGACATGATATTGGTAGGAGGAAGACTCCTAGTTCATTGAACTTGAAGTTGTGGAGGAAACAAATCAAAATTGCCCTACTGCACCAACTCAAAAATAGGGTTAACAAAACCTTGGGCTCTCTAGCTCTTATATAGTGTGGAGTTGCCAGATTGTAAAATAAAAATGGAAAAGAACTGGCCCTACTTTAGCTTGAATCTTGAGGCTTCAAACTGTGCATTCTTCCCTAATGGAGTCACCAAAAACTATTGGCATGGAGCTGACAGTGTTCTTTCCTACTTCACATCATTCCCCATTAGCATGAAATGCTTTAATTTGAATAGACTAGAAAAGGATTGGAACTACTCATCGATCCCCAATAGAGTCACCAAAAATTGTTGGCATGGAGCTGGCAGAGAATTGACTTTTGAAATGAAATGCTTGATCAATGTGTCTCTAGTTCTTTAGCTCAGAGTATATAATGGAAATGGATAATTCTATAATGATAATGGATAAGACACGGGTGATGCTTCAATGTGAAGCTTGAGGCTTTAAATTACATGAAATTGTTGTGTCTCCAGTGGAGTCACCAAAAATTGTTAGGTGAATATTTTGTCACCAGCTAACTGATGGGAAAAATAGGTTTTTTCAACCACAGCATAGGGAGATTGGTCGGCCAAATGTGTAGGTTTACCACATCAAAAGGTGACAAATCTCTCCTCTCATCAAGGGGAGGTTCCTTATAAATATGACACACTATATACTATATATATAAGCAAAAAATAACACTCAGGGGTAGGATAACACCATCCATCTCTCTTTTTTTAGAGATGGTGTTCACAAACAAAGGAGAAATCCTAGGTGATTGCTGAGGTACTTCTCTTTTTTCAAAATTAATACTTAGTCAACAACCAAATTCCTTCTTGGGTAGTAAAAATAACTAGAATAGGGGTGCAGTGACCAATAGAATGAGGTGTAGCACAAAGTCTCCCCCTCAACTACCAAAGAGTGAAATATGAAGGATAATAGGGGCATAAAGTCATCCCAAAATACTTTAAATAGAAATATAAAACAAACACACTAATGATAATTGTGGCAGCACAAAGTCTCTCCACAGTCAGCTTCAGGACACCTTCTGAATTACTTCCACTAGTTCTACTTATTTCATTAAAATGGACAAGAATGAATTCAAGAACTAGACATAAGATCAATCTCCTAAATGACACAAGCTGTTCCAGCACAAAGTCTGAAAGGAACCTACTTTCTCATTCAAATAAAGAAATATGATTAACAATCTGAGCTCAAAGTCTTAGTAATCACCTTTCAATTTGGGTAGAGTTTTGCTTCTATAACAGAGAGATATCATTTGCATAAAATAAGAGATTACAATATATAGCAGCTAAGAAAGGCCTGGCACTTTGTTTCATAGAATGGCCCATGTTGCATTTAATGCCTTGAATGCATTTTTAGTTTTGTCAAGGGGCCATGCTAGAACAAGGTGTCTGCCTTAACTATGGCATGTCAATTCATCTCAAATATCTTCTATTCAGCATGGGTTGTCTGATCTTTCTCCTAATAGGTATGCAATTATCCCCTCATTTTCCTATCAAGGAAGAAAAATAAGCCACACCTTTTAATGATAGTGAGCTCAGATGTCTACTTGGTGGACTGTTCCACCTATTGGAAATAACTCCTACATAGATATTTCTTATTTTTCCCTCTTTCTTATTCTAATTTGAGCTCTTAGGCTATCTTTTCCCTTTTTGTTGGCTCTTTTAACTCCCTTTTCAGTTGGTCACTAAGTTTGTTTTTAGGTTTCATGCCACATTTGAAAATCAACATATATTTCATTACCCTAAATTTGGCATCCGTAGGGACGTCATTGGTTCATTGGTTCAATGGTTCGGGTGGCCTTCTCGACTCCTTGGTTTCATTGCTTCTTTGGTTCATTCATTTTCCTAATTCATTCCCTTTCTTTTTCTTAGAGCTTTCCTTGAACTGTTAAACCCATTGAACCTTCAAACCATTTTGGTTCAAGGTTAAATTAGTTCATCCTCTTTTTTAGAAGCCTTTGTTTTCTCTAAGTCTTTCAAAGCTTTGAAATTCCCTTGGCTTTATATCTTTGGAACCCCCTCGAAGGGAAGGTGTCCCTTTGGGCCTTGAGAAAGGTCCATTTCCTGGTCACTAAGAACCCCCCCTGTAAGGGTACCTACCCTTTCTGTTGGCTCTTTCGAGTGGCCTTCTTCTTCAAATCATGCAAAGTCTATAGAATCTTCATAGAAACAAGCCTATAGAGTTTGTAAAAACCATCCTATAGAGTCCATAAAAACATTCTTGTAGAGTCTATAAAAACTAGCTTATGGAGTCTATAGAAATCAGCCTACAGAGTTTGTAAAAACATTCCTACAGAGTCTGTAGAAACTAGCCTATGGAGTCCATAGAAATCAGCCTGTGGAGTCTATAGAAATAGGCCTGCATAGTCCATAGAAATAGGCTATGGGCCTTTGATCATTCCTTTGGCTTTTATATCTTTAGAACCTCTTGAAGGGAAGGTGTCCCTTCGATCCTTGAGAAAGGTCCATTTCTTGGTTGCTGAGAGCCCCCTCAAGGGTACCTGCCCTTCGGGGTCCTTCAGGCAGTCTTCTTCTTTGAATCATTCAGACAAAATGTCTAAAGGAATTCCTTTGGACATTTTGTCTGAAGGAAATCTTTCCTTTGCCTTAGCTAATTTCCAAAGGATATCTTTTTATTCCCTTTTTTTCACTACCCTCTGTAAGGGCACCTACCCTTTGGGCTTTGGGGGACTCTTTTGAACCATTCAATTGAACCAACCGATTGAACCAACTTTGGTTCGATGGTTCAACAGTTTAATACTGTGTTCTGCTTATTCAATTGACCGCTTGAACCAACTACTTTAAACCATTTGTTTGAACTCATTGAACCTTGAACCTTTGAACCATTTTGGTTCAAGGTTCAACAGTTCAATGGGTTCAATCTTTCTTCTTTTCTTCTAAGTCTTTCGAAGCCGTTGAACTTGCCAAAGCAGCTAAACTTGCTGAAGCGCTTAACTCTTTAAGTTTGTCAACATCATTGAACCTTTGAACTTGTTGAAGCTTTGAACCTATTAGAAGTGGGGTTCGATGATTCAGTGATTCAATCCTTTGTTTGAAGCTTGCCGATGGACCTTTTGGTTAAACCTCGGCATTGAACTTGTCTTGAAATTGCCTAGGTGTTGGGAACTTGTTTCTTTGAGAGAGCTTGCTTGTTGAAGTCGTTGAACCTACTAGTCCCTTAGCTAAAAAATCTTGAATAATGGAGAATTTAAATACTCAAAACAATTTTTTGAGAAGGGAAAAGAGAATTTTGGCCTGTAGGACCAAAATAGTTCATATGTTGTCCCAAAAATGAGTGACAGATTTTGGGAACAACACTACTTATGAGGGAAGAAGACTCTTTCTTATCCCAATGAACTAAGGGTAGTGGTTTTGTTGCAATGCCCTCTTGTTAGATTGGCCATGATCTCAGATCCTTGCATTAAAGATTGAGAAAATATATGTATAGAGAAATGAAATCATAGATAAATTGTAGAGGAAGAAGCTTGTCTTCACATAATAATATTGTAAAATATTTCCTACTTACATAAAATAAAATTAACCTGTCTAACCTTCCAAAGTGGAAAAGTGGCGTACATATAGGGAAAATTAGGGTAACATGAGGAATCCTCTAATTTTTATAATTATTTAATTACATTAAAATTAAATTAGCCTATGTGACCCTTTTATAACTAACCTAAGGTAGCTTAATTAACATATAATGGCCACAAGGTGATGTAGGCAAAACCTAATGGGAAATTCACTACACTAACACCCCCTTTAAGCATAGCTTAGGTGAGATGAAAATTGGGTCTTGGCATTAAAAGCTTGATGAGGTGCCCAAGTACATAGTGAATAACCTTCATGGGAAGAAGAAGAAGGTGGAACAACCCTAACCCCAATGAGAGCTCATAGATGAACAAAATTAATCTCTATGAAGGGCTTGGCTAGAATATCTACAATCTACTCTAATGTTGTATAGTACTAAAGATCAATGACTTACCTGTTGATAAACTCCCTAATGAAGTGCATATGAATCTTTGTGTTTAGTCCTTTGATGGATAACTATATTCTTGAAAATATGGATAGTGCTTTGGTTGTCATAGTAGATGATTGTTGGCTTATGAAACCTAATACCAAACTCAGTGAGAATCCCTTTAAGTTAAATTGCCTCAGTGGTGGTATTAACAACCCCTCTATATTTTACCTTTGTAGATGATAAAGAAACTATATGATTCTTCTTTCTTGACCAATTTATTAGACCCAAAACAAGTGAGAAAATTTAGCTTGAAATGGAATTTTGACTCTAAATATTCCAACCCAATCTAAATCTATGTATCCGATCAAATTAACCTCCATTCTTTCTCTATAGTGTATCCTATAGTTGTGTAAACCCTAAATTTAGTGTAGAATCCACTTAGCTACTTTCCAATGCAATTCATGTGGCTCTTACATAAACTGAGAGACCATGCTAACTACATAGGGGATATTAGGTCTAATGTGTGTGAGATAGATAAGACTAACTACAAGTTACCTATATGGAGTTATATCAACCAATGGTGTAAGACAATCAGCTTCATGCTTCACACCAGATAAAAAGGGAGTAAAAGTTGGCTTACAATCAACCATGTTAAAACACACAAGAAAATCAAGAGAATACTTAAATGTGATGAATTTATCCCATAATATGATTGAATGATTTAAATTTTGAGAAATTAATGCAAAAATCCCATGTCTATCATTGAAAATATATTTGAAAGTGTAGTTTTCACTATTGAGATAGATGATCATGAGTTCCCTGTAATCATCAAGTCATCCATATAGAGAAATAGGATCAATAGATAATCATCCTATCATAAGATGTAGACATTCAAATTTGAGTGGCATCTGGTGAACTTGAATATGAGGAAAAAGGAGTTCATCTTAGCATACCATGCCTGAGGGGCCTATTTGAGTCCATAGATATATTTCTTGAGAATGTAGACCAAGGAAGAATCTTCCACAAAGCATTATGATTGCTCCATATAGATCTCTTATTTGAGGTCACCATTTAGAAGAGAAATCTTAATGTTCATTTGGTTAACATCCCACTGATGTGTGGCTACGATGGCTAGAGTGAGTCTGATAGACATCATCTTGGATATAGGAAAAAAAGTCTTAGTGTTGTCTATGTCAAGCACTTGAGAAAACCCAGTTTTAACTAAAAAAGATTTGTACTTATCAAAAGATCCATTTTCACCATACTTAGTCCAATAAACCCATTTGCAATAGACCAATTTTCTTCCTTTAGAAAGAGGGACCAAGTCCCATGATTTATTCTTGATTAAGGAGCTATACTCTTCCTGCATAGTAGAAGTCCATTCTAGAATGCCAGATGCCTCATGAAAGGTTTGTAGATCTGAGGCAATGGGTAGGTAGGCATGTGAAGTCCCATAAGATTATGAATGTGTCCACCTTTTATTTGATATATTTTCAACCCATTTCCCAACACTTTGAAGTGTCTATTTGGACCAAGTGGGCCCAAAATTTTATGAGATTGGAGAATCTGGATGTGAGTCATCATCATCTAAAGTGTAAGTATGAGATGGAGGAGGAGAATCCTCATTACTAATCTCATCACTTGAACTCAAATAAGAAGAAGAGTCATCTTGATCATCAGGAGGATTTTTGAGGTAGATCTAAGTCACTATTTGAGGTGGATCTAAGTCACTATCTAAGGTGGATTCAATGTTTAGTGAGATATCTAAAGAATATGGAGTGATAGTATTGAGTTCAAGTGAGCCCTCAGGAAACTTGGCACTCCTTTTTATGAATAACTCATGAGTTTTAGGATGGAAAAGTTTGTATCCCTTAGTACCCTCTACATACTCAATAAGGATACAAGACTGACTCTGAGGGTCCATTGACTTGCATTTATTCTAGATAACACAGGGCATTGATAGTGATCCAAACACTTGAAAGTGATCCACTGTGAGCTTGTGACCATCCCAAGATTCAAAAAGAGTGATCCTTTCAAGGCTTTGTGTGGAACATGGTTATGAACATAATATGTATAATTGATTACTTCAACCCAAAATTGAGGAGTAAGATACTTTGATTGAAGCATGTAGCTCACCATTTAATTCAAGGAATGGTTCTTACATTTAGCCATACCATTTTTTTGAGGACTATATGGAACTATGTATTGGATTTGAATCCCATTTTATGTGAAAAACTACTCAAACTTGTTGTTGACATACTCCCCACCATTGTCAGTCCTTAATATTTTGATGGAACAATCTGACTGCTTCTCCACAAGTACCTTAAATTGATCAAAGACCTTATCCTTCTTTTTGAGAAAAACCACCTAGGTGTATCTCAAAAAGTAATCAATTAATGTAAGCATGTATCTAGTCTTATTGAATGAAGGTTTTAAAAATGGACCTGCTATGTCACTATGGATAATTTCTAGCTTTTATTCAGCCCTCCTTTCTTTGCGCTTATCATATTTCTCTTCTAGATGTTTTCTAAGAATGTAACCACTACATAGGCCATCCAAGAATTTTACTTTAGGAAACCTTGAAACCATGCCCTGATGACTGAGTTACTCTAGGTAATAGTAGTTTAAATGGTTAAACTATTCATGTCATTATTTGTTCACTCCATCTGTATGAGTAAGCAGTGTAGTTGAGGACTGACCTGGGGAAAATTGTGAGAATGTATACAACCTAAACTGACAATTGGCCTTCCCATAAGCCACTATAGTGTCACTATGTAACTCCTTGATAACCACTAAATTACATGTGAACTCAACTCACTTCCTTGCACCTATGTGAATTATTTGGTATATTTCCAAAAGATAGGTGGATAGTGAAGGAACACATAAAACATCATTGAAGATTGATCACTTACTTCAAGTGATCCTTTACCACTGACTTCTATCAAAGTATCATCACCCATGAGAATTAAAGGTATGGAATATGGCTCTATTTCTAAAAATATATCTTCTAAGGAGGCCGTGTGATATGAAGCACCTGAGTCAATAACCCAAGTCAAAGATTGAGAAGCTACTACAACAAGTGCCTTGCCTTTGTTTTTACCCTTTTTGTTATCTTTAGCCTTTGTATAATCGTGTATGAATGTGTTTTAAGTTGAGGATTTAAGAACATTGATATTATTCTTCTCAAGCATCTTAGTGAAGGTATCAATCTTCTTTTTCATGTATTGAGATTCATCATGCCCAAATTTCTTACCAAAGATACATTTGAGTTTCTCCTTCTTAGGTTTCTCTCTTGAGGAGGACTCATTTGATGATGCCTAAGGCTTGGCATCTAATTTTTTATTCTTCTTGTGCTTCTGATCTAGTTTAGACTATTTCTTCTCATGTTTACCACTACTAGAAGTCTCCTTCTTGTCCTAATTGACAATCAAGGCATGTGATTTGAAAAACTTTAGTGTACCCATTTGAACTAGTTTATCTTACTCCTAAATTAGATTAAAAATAAACTCATTGAATGATGACTTTTTTCTAGGTAGAACTAAGTGCACATTCAGTAGAATGAAATGTAGAGTTGAAAACTAAATAGTCATGACCTAGTTTTACAAGCACAGATAGATCATCTATTTTCTCAATGCCACATTGTTTCAACTATAGTCTCAGTGATTTAAACTTTGTAAAGAAGTATTTTAGGGTGTCATAGTCACCTAGGCTCAATGTGATGAGCTCATTCTCTAGATCATGACCCTTCATAATGTCCTGCACTCTAAAAAGCTTGTCTAAGATGATCTAGACGTCATTAGGAATTTTTGCAGATTCAACATGAAATAAGAGGTTGAGAGACATTGAAAGGCATGAGAAACCATAGGCCTCATCATATATGTTGTACCACTTACCATTTTTTGCATTTGTAGATGGCTTAGTTTCCTCACCCATAGTGATCTAATAGAGTCCTTTACCTCTTAGCGTAAGCTACATTTTAGACTTCCAGTCGAGATAGTTAAATGGTGTGAGTGGTTTAATCAAGTTTAGATCCATTAGTGTAGATTAGATTGAGATAATTTATAGAATTGAGATGAAAGCAAATAATAAATTGCACTCAATATAAGTACCCCCTTGAACTATCAACAAGACCCCCCATAAATTACAAAATAATTTACACTTAATATTGGACATTAGGCACCACCAAGAATACATCTATGAGTAATTAGTGTGAGAGTACAAGAGCGACGTCAAGTATAACCAATAATGCATCTAAGAAAGGTATAAAATGTTTAAAGTGAGTTTTAAGCCATTACAATATGAAGAATATGGATATAAAAAAGGGACTAAAATAATACCACCAATTCATAAATCTTGAAAAAATACACACTTTCAAAAAAAATAACACCCAAAATGGAGCCATGGATTGAAATTTATGGAACTTACAAGTTCTTACTTTTGCACATTCTCGAACACTTTCCAAAAAAGGAAAAAAATTCACACTTTTTGAAAAAAAAAACAAAAATTCAAAAAAAAAGAATAAAGGTACCTCCTAACTTTGATAAATAATGACCCTTCAAACATATGGGTCAGTCTTGGAAGAGTAATTAGACTTCCTAGACTGCTTTGTTGAATGGAAGGCAATAGTGGTATCCCAAAATTTTGAGTTGGTCTTTCATAGTGTACGCTAGAGTTTCAGAACTATTTTAATTAACTTCTAAATTTAATCAACTTTTTAAAACCCAAGTAAGCAATCAACCCCCAAAATTTTGAATTGGTTGAGTGAAGTGTCATCTAGAGTTTTGAACCTACTTTGCTTGAGGTAGGTAAAGTTCCAAGTAATGACCCCTATAAGTCTGATGGTGTTTGCAATAGTGTAATCTAGGTTTTGGCACCCTAATTACTTAAATTTATGAATTTTCAAGTTAAGCAACTCTACAAGTATGATTTATTTTATGAGAAAGTAAGTGGATTTATCAAACAAATCAACTTAGAAAAGTGAAGTTTCTCACTGCTAAAAGTCTGATTTGGTCTATTGGCTAAGTAACAACCCTCTAAAAGTCTAAATTGGTCAGAAAACTCTCTAATGCATGAAACACAAGGTAGATCAAATGTAGAGCCAAAGTAATGACCACTTTCATATCTGAGTAACGTAGAGGTATGACTAGAATGAAGGCATGTAAATTGAGGCAAGCCAAAAATGCCTGAAATATTTTAGCGATAAAAATTCTACAAGAGACCCATCTAAGATTTCTACTTGAGGAATAAAAATCATAAGGCATTTTTGTATAGTAACATAGGATGTATATATTTTTATCAAAAATGAAAAAATAGGGCCTTGAAATGCCAAAAAGAAAGGGAAAATGACTGTTCCAAAACTACATCATGTTTACAATTGATCCAAAGGTTTTGACACCTTCTAAAACCAATAACAGAGTCATTTTTGAGATCTGAAGCTCTATTAGAAATTTTTGCATGAATTATTCAATGAATCCCACCAAACCCTTCTTTATATTATAATAATTAATGTATGTAAGATTTTACCACAAAGATTGTTGTAATACTAATAAAAATGGCTCTGATACCATGTTAGATTGGCCACGATCTTGGATTCTTGCATAGAAGATTGAGAAAATATGTGTATGGAGTAATGAAATTATAGATAGATTATAAAGGAGGAAGAATTTTGTCTTCACACAAAAATATTACAAAATATGTCTTGCTTGCATAAAATCCATTAAGCTATCTAACCTTCCAAACTGGAAAAGTGGGGTATATATAAGGAAAATTAGGGAAACATGAGGAAGCCTATAATTTTTATAATTAGATAATTACATTAAAATGAAATTATCCTATGTGACCCTTTTATAACTCACCTAAGGAAGCTTAATTGACAACAAATGGCTATAAAGTCATGTAGGCAACACCCAATGGGAAAAATCACTACACTAAAACCTCCTTTTAGAAAATGAGATCCAACGTGACTTCATCATCTACCAATTACTTTGGTGTTTTTGTTATGCCAAATTTGACTATCTATTTTAAATTAAACCATTAATATTCCTTAATTCTAACCATTTTTTCATCATTATTATCCATCCAGTAATCCTCAAAGTGTGAGAGATGTTGAAATAAATGCCCAAGATCATTTTCTATTAAACCAATTATATCAAATATGAACTTGATTTAAAAAGTTTTTAAATTGAAATGGGAAATATACTGCTCTATTATTTTAGCTTCCATTAATGATGGTCGAGTGTACCTACCAATAAAAATTATAAATTTTACCCCTACTTTCTATCTATCTATCAAAAACTTATGTGTTTCAATAATTTGTCTCACTAGCTCCATTAATGCCCAATTATCATTAACATATCATAAAAACATGTATGGATCAATTTCATATTCACCAATCTTAAAATAATTGAAATTTAGGTATTATATAACCAAATTCCCCATTTGACCATTTATATGGTATCTGCCATTGATATCCTTATGTTGAAAACTTGTTTCTTAAATAATTGAATGATAGATTGAAGAAAACTATCATTTACCCTCCTGAAGTGTTGAGTGCTTTCTTTCAATGCAAGTTGGGGATAAAAATCATATACTTTTATTGTTTTTATGTTACCCACCATATGCAATCCACCAAAATATATTTGACTACTAATAATATAGATAAGATATGGAGTCATAAAATTTTGATATGACCCTTACTTCTATTATTTTTTTGTGGATTGCATCATTGATTAGTTGTCCCCAATTGAAATTGGATTTCAATGGTCCAAATGAACCTATACATCAATTAACTTCTGTCAAATCATTTTTGATAGTAGATTGATCCAAATGAATTTGTACATCAATGTCTAAAATTTTTTAGCTATTGGGATCCCCATTATTATGTTTAATAATGTTAATATATCATTTATCTCATTCTTAAAGTTAGATCTTGCAAGATTATTTGAAAGTTGTGTAGAAGAGTGCCTTGGTTTGATCAACCATACATTCTTGAATTGTTTAGCACATGAGATGACATTATTATCACAATTTTTTTGAAAGGAATTAGGACTTAAATACACAAAAGACTCTCTCTTTGGAAGATGTAACATATTGTCTATGTGATATAGAGCTAAGCTTTCCATCTCTCACTTCCCTTGTTTCTGAATTGTAGTGTTCCAACATGACCAAAACTAATTCAAGAGATTACACTAAAATTATAAAGGTTTTAGTTTGTGTCAATATACTATAAAAAATGATTTGACAAAAGTCAATTTTGTTTACTCCATTCATTCTCTCCCAAAATTCATCGAAGTCAATATGACTTAGATTGGTATCTAAAATATTCTGCATATTGGATTTCAATGGTGAAAGAGCCATTACTACCTAAAACTGATACTTCATACTTGATTTATCTTTGTTTAGAGTTGGATTTTATAGAGTAGTGGATGAAGACATTAATTTTACAAGAAAATTGATAGTTGGGAGGTATTCACATAATTATGTCTTATTACAAATTTTGACAAAATAAAATAAGTTATTAATTATACCTAAAAATTATACTCATAGCTTCATCCTTGCAAATTTACTTCACTCTGACATCACCCTTTTTACAAGGCCGTAATCTATTCATGAAGAATAATGATAAACATTTGACAAAATGCCTTGGAGAATAATTCAACACTTATTTAGCCACAAATTTGCTTCAGTGCTTCTTTAATCTCATATGACAAATTTCACCACGTGTTTAATTTGATTTCCTCAAACACACGACAAGGGAAAATTTTATTTAAATTCACAACTTCTTTCATGAAATAATAAATTAAATTCATTTGAAATTTTTATATCCTTCTTGATTTATTCATTTATGAATTTCACTTCACCTAGAGTGTTGTGAAATTTCAACATGGAAACAAAATAAAATTTAATTTTTTCTTTCCTCCTTTACTTTCTCTTTTCTTCATATGACATGGTTGTACAACCTCTCTTGGTGAATGGAAAAATAAAATAAAATTGTGCTCTTTTCTTTTATAAATTTTAACCTCTCCTACCTCATTATCACTATTCAACCTCCCTATGTAGGCAAAAATGAAAATAAATCTGATCAGCTACTTTCTTTTTTAATTTTTATCTGCACTCCCATCACATTTATGTAATATAGATTATTTCTATAGGTAAACACAAATTTAATTTGTTTCTTGTTTTATTCTTTCCTCTATCTAACTATTATGGCGTTGTACAACTTTGCATTTAGTAGAGAAAACAAAAAAGTTTAATTTATTCTTTTTTTATAATCTGCATGCTCTCCTTGGATTGTATAGACGTACGACTCTTCCCTTGTGAGTAGAAATAATGAAAATAAACTAAAACCTATATATCCTCTTGGCATCTTAATATTTTCTCCTATAGAAAGAATAAATTAAATATGCTTCTTTCTCTTAATTTTTCACTTCATATCTTCTTCTAATCCCTTATGGTGTTATATAGTCCCAAATGATAACATTTTTTTTTAACCTACTACTTTACCATATTTGCACCTTACAATTTTAATTTGAAGGTAGAACTAAATAAAATATTTTCCTTTTCTTATTATTTTCCTTCTTCTCTTATCCTTTTCAAGGGTGATGTACATTTTTGCTATTGTGAAAAAACAAAAAAAATTATCTTCGATCTAGTGCTGAATAAGTATATACAAAAGCCATTTGAAGCTTTTACATACTTGAATGTTGTGGAATAGCTTCAAAATATTAAAAATAGAATAAATTTTATTTTAACATGACTTGGGGAAATGATAATAACATTTACATGGTTAGGGGAGAAATAAATCTTGCATGCATGGAAGTTGAAGGGAAGATTTTAAATAACATGTTTTGGGGAAGTGTCAAGGCTCATTTGTATGACCTAGGGAAGTATACATGATAATTGTATGGCAGTGGGGAGAATAAAAATAAAATAGCATATTTTAAATAAAATAATCAAAACTATTTCAATTAAATTTATTATTTTTTAATTTTGCAATTGTACTACATGTAAAGGTAAATATAAAATTACACGACTTGAAAAAATGTTTAGGTAATTTAGTGCAATTTGAGGGAAAATATAAAGCACTTTCATAGATTGAATGATGGGGAATCAAGAACAACAAACAACTCTGATCCCACTTGTTAGGATCTTGCTACTCAATAAGAGCACAATATGATTACCTTGTATTAGCAACTAAACATGCAGAATCAACCAGAAGCAATAAGTAACTAGAATTCACAAATGACATAGAATATGAGAGACAACACAAACTGTATTAATGCTCATCCAGAAAGAAAATACAATAAATAAGATGCCACTTATTCTTCCACCTCTTAGAGGCTTCCCACACCTCAAGGGATCCCAGTAATTCTCAATCAAGAGTTCACTCTCCTACAAAAATGGTCCCAACACACAACTCAAACACAGAATTGGTGTTCACCTCCAACCAGTCAGTAATAACCCTGCCAGTACACAAGTACTCAAAGTACTTCAAGTAGATCTCCCATAAGCTTGCAACAGCCTGCAACTCAAATGATCTTACTTACCATGTAGATCCTCTCCATGAACTTGCAACAACCTGTAATTCAAATGATCTTACACTTGGAAGGATCTACCTTGCCTTCCTCTATTTGCTCATCTATGGAACTAGAAGGAGCTACACTTGCTCAACTCTAACTAGCACTCTGGTTATCTAACACACTCTACAATACATGCCAATGGGTCTATAAATAGATCCCACACTTAAACAATAACTTAGACTTCTAATTTACAATAATTAGACTCAAAACTCAAGACCAAAAATAGCCTTTTACATGCAAACACTTAGTTCAATGAACTAACTGTTCATGCAACAAATAGTTCTGGAACCACACAGGCGACCGACATCGGTCCCTATCTACCTGGAGTTGACCGACATTGGCCAACCTCCTTTCGATGCCGGTTGCCCTTCTGCACTGTAGATGACTGACGTGGGTTACACTGTCGACGTCGGTATCCCTGAAACTCAACAACCTCCTCTATGTCTGCATAGTTGAAGCTTTTAGCTCCATAACCTAACAATCTCCCACTTTGAGATAAATAGCTGAAATTGTACCTGTACCTACACATCATCTAGTTTGTTCCTTTAGCTTTGTATCCCTTTTCAAGATCACTCTTGAAGACCAACCACCACAAATCCTGTGGTGCACCTCCTGTCATCCAAATCACCTGCCACATCTGCATCTACAAACCCATGTAGAAAAGAACTTGACCCTGCATAGCATGTGCCCCTGCTGCTGGTCCCTCTCAGATACCTGAAAATCCATTAAACTGCCCTCCAGTGCTTCTTTCCCAGATTGGCTCCAAACTTTTTGACAACTCCCATTGCTTGAGAAATCTCAAGTCTAGTACATACCATGCACTTAACCTCATTATGTGAATCAAGACACTGTTCATAGAATTGTCCAACCATCAGTGTGCTAATCAGTTTAACACAATCATCTAAAGACAAAGTCAACCTGTGACCTTCCATGTCCCTAGAACACACACATGCCAAAGAATCTTGCTGCTCCCAGATTCCTCATGACACACCTCTGAACTAGCTTTACCTTTAGTTCAGCAACTCCCTGTATGTGTAACCCTGCAACAAGCACATAATACAGTAACATGATAATGTAGCTAATATTATCCAACCTGGTAAAGAGAAACAAAATGGTCAAACCTCCATTATCTTGTAGCTTACTCAAGACCATATACCCTGGCCTTTTGTCTCACATGTCCATTCCCGCTCTTCTTTATCCTGAACATCCATTCATCTCTCAGTGCTTTCTTCTAGCTGGCAACTCCACCCAAAAACTCTCATTTGGTTCTTCTCCAAGGAATCACATCCTTCATCCATGCCAAGCTCCCACTATTTCCTGGATTTACCTGCTTTGCTTCTTTAATAACTTCCTGGTTCTTGACCATCAATGAGCAACAAGTAGTGTAAAGAAGGGAAATGACAAATTTGAGGCTTACTTACCCTTTAGTCCTCCATATGGGTGCTTGAGACTCCTTGACAGCTTGTTATCCACCTAAAATCTATCTTAGTGACCGATGCCGGTCACATCTCAGTCTGCATCTGACCAATGTTGGTTCCATGTGACTGCCTCATCGTCGATGTCGATTCCCCCTGACTGACGCCGATGTTTATCTGTCTAGAGTCACCGACGTCAGGCTGCACATAGCCGATGTTGGTCCCTGTTTGGATGCTGACACCAGTTTTCTAACTGATGTCAATTTGTGTTTTACTTGTGAGCGATGACCTTTACCCATGAGCTCCTTTTGGATCAAACCCTTGTCCATATCAACCTTGATCTGCCCAGAATTCTTTAGCCCCTTACGCTGATCTCTATCTGTCACCTTCTCCTTGAAAACCAAGGCTTTCCTATTCTTGTCACAAACATTAGATTTCTCAAGAAACTTCACTTTCTTCTTCTACATATAGAAATCTCGATCCATGCTTTTCAAATCTGAAAGCATACCCTTTGACTCAAGAACATGCATCCCCTTCTTATTCATGTGACCAAGCCTATTAAGCCACATCTTCGAATCTACAGCTGAAGTAGATAAACCAGAAAGAGAATCAGTAATACAAGTAGATAGATAAAGCATACCTACTTTCTTACCTCTTGCTACAACAAGTGCACACTTGGTAACCTTCCAAGAGTCCGCTGTGAGAGTTACTGTGCAACCCTCATCACCCAAATTTCCAACAAAAATCAAATTCTGCTTTAGGATTGGAATATGCATGACCTCCTTCAACACCCATGTGTTCCCTGTCTACAATTTCAGCTTCACTTTCCCTTTGCCAACCATCTGACAAGGCTTACCATCCCCTAAATAAATTTCTCCAAAGTCTCCATGGACATACTCATGAAAAAATTTCCTATTTGGGGATGCATGAAAAGAGGAACCAGAATCTAAAACCCAAGATTATACTTTATCTAAAGAACATACTATAGCATCCTGTGTAATGAAATCTACAACATCTACTTCTTCATGTCCTCCATGCTGATCTTCACCCAACCAACAATCTCTCTTTAAGTGCCCTTGCTTTCCACATTTCTAGCAGGTTATTCTGCCATACCTGGACTTGGATCTCCTACCTATCTTAGACCTTGATCTCCCATGCTCGATATTCTCTCTTTGCCTTCCCCTGCTTTCCACACTCAAAACATTTCCTGATGATTCACTTGTGCTTTTCCTATGAATTTCTTCATTCAAGATTACACTCACAACATCATCCACTTTTAAGATTTTTAAAGCAGACGCCGTATTACTAACTGCCATTACCAAACTCTCCCAACTTTTACGTAATGAGCATAAGATTAAGAGAGCCTTAATTTCATCATCAAAAACAATATTGACTGAATTTAACTGGTTTACCAAACCATGGAAATCACTAAGATGACTATGAATAGATCCACCTTCTAATATTTGCAAATTAAATAATTACTTCATAAGAAATACCTTATTCAAAGTTGAGGGTTTTTCATATAAATTTGGCAAAGATTCCATCAACTCTACCATTGTCTTAGCTTGAGATAAGTTGGAAATCACAGATGATGCAAGGCTCAACCTTATAGATCATAGAGCCTTCCGATCAAGAACCTCCCATTCTTCAATCTTCATATCTAGGGGCTTGCATGCAACCCCACCCAATGGTAAGTACAAATCTTTCTGATACAGATAATCTTCAATCTACATCCTCCATAATTGATATTTCTTACCATTAAACTTCTCCATTTGTAGCTTACTTTCTTCTGCCATTGCTATACTCCCACTCAAATAGAAACCCCTGTGAGTAACTTGTAATCAACACACACTAACCAAATCTGCAACACCTATTAGTAACCCAACCAAAAGCTCTGATACCAATTGATGGGGAATCAAGAACAACAAACAGATCTGATCCCACTTGTTAAGATCTTGCTCCTCAATAAGAGCACAATATGATTACCTTGTATTAGCAATTAAACATGTGGAATCAACCAGAAGCAATAAGTAACTAGAATTCACAAATGACACAAAATATGAGAGACAACACAAACTATATTAATACTCATCCAGAAAGAAAATACAATAAAGAAGATGCCACTTCTTCTTCCACCTCTCAGAGGCTTCCCACACCTCAAGGTATCCTAGTAATTCTCAATCAAGAGTTCACTCTCCTACCAAAAATGGTCCTAACACACAACTCAAACACAGAATTGGTGTTCACCTCCAACCAGTCAGTAATAACCCTGCCAGTACACAAGTACTCAAAGTACTTCAAGTAGATCTCCCATAAGCTTGCAACAACCTGCAACTCAAATGATCTTACTTACCATGTAGAACTTCTCCATGAACTTGAAACAACCTGCAATTCAAATGATTTTACACTTGAAAGGATCTACCTTGCCTTCCTCTATTTGCTCATCTGTGGAACTAGAAGGAGCTACATTTGCTCAACTCTAACTAGCACTCTAGCTATCTAACACACTCTACAATACATGCCAATGGGTCTATAAATAGATCCCACACTTAAACAATAACTTAGACTTCTAATTTACAATAATTAGACTTGCAACTCAAGACCAAAAATAGCCTTTTACATGCAAGCACTCGGTTCAACGAACTAACTGTTCATGCAATGAACAGTCATAGAACTGCACAGGCGACCGACGTCAGTCCCTGTCTGCCTGGAGTTGACCAACATCAGCCGACCTCCTGCCGATGCCGGTTGCCCTTCTACACTGTAGATGATTGACATCGGTTACACTGCCGACGCTGGTATCCCTGAAACTCAGCAACCTCCTCCATGTCTGCATAGTTGAAGCTTTTAGCTCCACAACCTAACATTGAAAAGAGTCAATGAGACTTTTACACAATTGTGAGAGAAGTTGAAATCATTTTACATAACATGAGAACTTCTAAGGGCATTTATATAGTTTCTCAAAAATAAGATGTTTTACTCACAAATTTGATCTTAAATTAAATTAATTAATTAATAAAAATTAATTAATTAATTTTCATTTTTTTTAAATTTAAAATTTTAGACCCAAAATAAAATTATCTAAAAATTAATTCAACTTTTGATAATCTTTTGAATTTTCAAAAACCATGACAACAAGCTCTAATTTGGATTTTGAATTGCAAGGGATGGAAATAACTTAGACTCTAGTTTCGTAGGCAAGTATTGTATACATTAGACAATGGAGTTTTAAATTTGACTGCAACTTGATCAACTAAGAGATAACTGATCTTTGATAAAATGATGGATCCTAAAACCATCATAATGCTATCACATGTTAATAAATAGTGTATGCAAAGGAATTAGGTACTCAAACTGATATATGTTATCATATATCCCAAAGGATAGTGTATGTGAGGTCATGTTTCATTATCTATTTTTTCACAAACTAAAATGTAAAGAGAGAAACCTCTCCTAAACTTTTTATGATTGACTTTAGATTCAAAGATGACTAGAACTTGTTAAAAACTTGATTTAGGATTGAATTTAGTCACCATGATACTTTAATTTAATAAATGAAATATAAGTATCACATTATAGAGTGATCTAACCAGAATGAACCATGATTGGAAATGAGAAAAGCTTAAAGGTGAATAAGGATTTATCTATACATGTAGTAATAGCTTATTGGACTACAAAGTCATTGACTATCTTGAATTGAAAAATTGATAGATACTACACAAGAGAAGGGGACTCATAATTATATGGACCAACAAAGAGGACATAAAGGAAAAAGAAGGAAAGAACATGACACAAGCCAAAAAGAATGACTAGAAAGGAAACATGACCAAAATTGTATTCACATATATACAAATAGAGGACTACCTACTTCTCACTGGAAATAATACTTGAGATATTAACCAGTAAAGGGTAAAGGCATATGACTTACATCATGATATACTAAATATAAAGTGTTATTACCATATAAATGCCTGACTTTAAATGAACCCATCTAGAGTGAATTAAATTTACCATGACTTCTTTGTGACTATCCTAGAGTAGGACTGTCCCCTACTTAGAATTATCTTTTATTTTATTTCCTTTTTTACCTTCTTATCAACCACCTATATCCTTTCATATTCCAATAATTAAATTGATAAAATTATTTTGTTTAGTGGGATTTCAAAATTTAGATTCTCAATAGCTGTAGGGAAGATAACTCAAGAGTTATAAAAATTATGGCATCGATTCTATGTAGAAAATAAAATGGGGACATCCTAATAACCTTTTTAAGTTTTATGTGATCTTTCCAATGATCATCAAAGATGTTTTTATGCCAATTTCTCTAATTTTCATCAACCACTTTGCGTATGATTATAAATAGGTTCTTGTTGCTTGACTTAGCCTAACCATTTCCTTGTGGGTGATATTTTGATGAATCAAACAATGAAATTACATACCCATAAATTAATTTGATTATTTATGAAGAATTAAATTTAGGATCATTGTCTATGACTATCTTTTGTGTAATCCCATATCATACCAAGATGTTCTCTTTAATAAAATTACATATAATATCTAAAGTTGTTTGCTTGATAGGAATCTATTTCTCTATGTTTTTACTAATTATATTCAGATGAAAGAAGAAACTAAAATTAAAGGTTAGGGGTTTATACGTTACCCAAATTAAGTTGCACACTATATCCAAGCGTTGTAGGAGCTCCTCTTTGGCTATGGAGGAAAACACCTGTAGATAAGAATAAGACTTAAACAAAGAAAATGTTAGAATAAGATAAGGTGGACTGCCAAGCTACACGCTTGGTCCCGGAAGCATAAAGCTCTGTGAGGGATGACAGTCCACTATTTAAGACAAAGAGATTTATATAAAATGAAATGATAAAAGACTTATAGAAATGAAAAGGCAGAATATTGTGTACCTATTCCCTATAATCTGTGAGTCTCAGTAGGCTGGTCAGAGGTTGTGTCTGGTCTTTGGGCTGTTTAGATTGGTTTTTTGGTTTGCACAGTTACCGACATCGGTTATGCTACCGATGTCGATAGGTAAATAGTGTCGACGTTAGTTAGTGTCGATGTCAGTTATACTATCGATGTCGGTAGGGGCAATAAGTATTTAGATGGGTTTTAGGGTATTTCTGTGATGGACAGAGGACTCTAGGAGTTGGGAGGTTTGTGCAGAGTTACGGGAAAGAGAATAGGGTATGAGGAAGGGAAAAAGGTAGAGGGTAGGTGTGAGAATAGAGTAAGAGTTAGAGGAAGGCTTTTCAGCCCTTCCATGAAAGAAGTCAGATTTCTTTTACAGTATTTAGAAATAGTAAATAGAAACTAATTACCAAGTTATTCTAGAACTTTGAAATGGAGACCAGAAGAATACTTATCTTTTTGGTGAAGACCCAAGGGTGTCAAGATGCTTATTTCTATTGTGGCTGATGTCAAAGACCTCATACAATTTTTTCAATCCAATGTCTAGAGTGACTTTTGTAGAGTTTCTGTAGCCTAGAGAGCGATAGTCAAATTCTGATGCTTAGTCTCAGAGTGTACACATCGATATGCGAAGAGGCGGGGGCCGGGGCAACCCAAGGTTAGAGTCTAAATTATGTAACCGACATCGGTGATTCCATCAGTGTCAGTTGATAGTTGACCAATGTTGGTGGATAGAGAATGGGTAAAAGGGCTATTTGGCCCATTTTTCCATCTGCCAAGTGCTTTTGTCATTGGAGAACAGTCAAAAGATGGGTTTATTAGGCACAAGTTAGTTAGGAGGTTAGGATGGAGTGAGAATAGGTCATGCTTTAGATGACCTAGTCTCATGGTGACTCATAGGGTAAGAAATGGTCTTAGGGTGAGGTGTCTAAGGTGAGGTGTCTAGATGAGGTCATTAATTTAAGATAAGTAATTTTTTTTAAATTAATAAAGTGTGTAAGTGGTTAGAAGGGGACCAAGGGGGGGTCGACACAATATTGGTGTATACATTTTCCCTATTTTGTCTTGTGGTTTGTCTTGACGAACTGCAAGACAAAAATAGATGTGAGTTTCCCTAGGTATGGGATGAGGTATTCCCCCTCAAAGCGGGAATTGAGAGAAGGGAACCAGAAATTAGTTGTCAATTTGATAGGCAGTGGATGGGTATGGTGAAGTTAGAGTGTGAATGTTGTAATAGTTGAGATTGTGTGTATACCACTTCACATGATAGGTAGGTCAAATTGTCATAGGTAAGGTCGAGGAGCACTAAAATCAAACTAACCGGTCCCCAGCTTTTTGGTCATAGCTGATTGGGTTAGATTGATCAAAGGTGTATCTCCAATGGTCATCGTGTTCCAAGTATCTAGGCTAGGAAGTGCTCCTAGAAAACACAAAAATGTCACAAATATTAGGGATCAACTTAGTCACGATCTGACAATATGTGTGAGGGGCATAATGTGGGGTGCGTACAATTTGCTAACTATTCATGAGGTAGCATATATGTAATCAAAACAACCAAAGCAAAGTTGTCTCAAAAGTGGTTATGGTCTAAGAAGATAGTCACGATATCTAAGGTTGTTTGTCGAGTTAGGTTGAGATATAAGTGATCTCAAGTGTTGTTTGTTGTGGATAGGGAGATGTATGTGATCTCCAATGTGCCCCATGAAAAGTCTAAGGTGACTTCTACAGTGTCAGGGCTGGTTGCATGGGCATGATTTTAGATTGGTTTAGATAGTTGGTCCATTAGGTAAATGAACCAATGAATGGTCAAGCTAACCTTAGAAGACCCCATGTCAACTAAGTGCTGCCTACATAGCCCCAATTTTAAGGGCCTCAGGCCAATGTAGTTCTCCCAAAAAGGGAAATTAGATGGTAGGTTATGGATTGGGTTTGACTAGGTTAAGTCATGGTTAAAGGTTATATGGTTGGTCCATCAGGTAGATGAATGAACGAATGGCTGAGCTGACCTCAGAAGACCCTATGTCAACTGAGTGATGCCTACATAGCCCCTATTTTAAGGGCCTCAGGCCAATGTAGTTCTCCCCAAAAGGGAAGAAGAGGGTAGGATATGGATTGGTTTTGACTAGGTCAGGTCATGGTTAAAGTTTATATGGTTGGTTCATCAGGTAGATAGACAAACGAATGGCCGAGCTAACCTCAGAAGACCTCATGCCAACTGAGTGCTACCTACATAGCCCCTATTTTAAGGGCCTCAGGCCAATGTAGTTCTCCCTAAAAGGGAAGATGGAGTCAAAGAGGTCAATAGTTGGTTTGGTTATGTTAGAAATGATGAGTGTATGATGATGTTACAGCCTTTTCCATATTGTGTGATGGTGTATGTTGTAACATAGGTTATGTGGTTTTTCATCCTTACCAATTTTCCATATTCATGATGGTGTATGCTAAAAAATGAAATGAGTTTATTTATGCTTCAGAAGTTTCCATATTGGTGATGGTATATGCTTAACATAAATTGTGTTTGGTTGATAGTTTTTTTGGTTAGGTTTGAAATGATGAGTGTATGATGATGTTACAGCCTTTTCCATATTTTGTGATGGTGTATGTTGTAACATAGGTTATGTGGTTTTTCACCCCTAGTAATTTTCCATATTGGTGATGGTGTATGCTAATAATGAAATGAGTGTATGATGATGTTACAACCTTTTCCATATTGTGTAATGGTGTATGTTGTAACATAGGTTGTGTTTGGTTGATAGTTTCCATGTGTATTGTTTTCCATAAATACTAGTGTGAATGGGCCTATGAGTCACCCATGGCTTAAAATGATGTGTATGATGATGTTACAGCCTTTTCCATATTGTGTGATGGTGTATGTTGTAACATAGGTTATGTGGTTTTTCATCCTTAGCAATTTTCCATATTCGTGATGGTGTATGCTAAAAATGAAATGAGTTTATTTATGCTTCAGCAAGTTTCCATATTGGTGATGGTATATGCTTAACATAAATTGTGTTTGGTTGATATTTTCCATGTGTATTGTTTTCCATAGAAGCTAATGTGAATGGACTATGATAATTTATATAACACAAATTTGTATTTGCATTAAATAAATCATGATGTCATGTTAGTGGTTGAGGAAATATGTTTTGGTTGTCATGTTACTAGCATGTGATGAAGTTATGTAAGAAGTGAAAAGTGCGTTGCTCTTTCATTGACAAGGACTATAATGATAACATAGATAGGGGTTTTTGGAAACAAAAGCCTTGTTCATGCATTACGTCATTGACCATTGATTAGTGTTAGAGAAGTACTCGAATCACTTGACGTTAAGTGAGCTCAAAGTCCCTTGAGTATGTTGGGGTAATAGGTGTGATTATGTGAGATGTGAGGATAACGTAACCCTTTTTAGTAGGGATAACTTTTCCCCTTTTTATAGGTGACCTTGAGAACAACTATAGGCAAGTCCATGACTTAATAGTTTGTCAGTCAGGTTTTTTTTGGTAGACTGATCAATGTGGGAAGTCTACTTGGGGATGTTGTTTTGTTTTGTGGTCATTTAAAGTTGATTGATGTGGGCAACTTCTGAGAGGGTGTTGTGTTTGTAGTAAAATTTGGGCATAGTCATCCTTCAAGGGAGTCGTCTAAATTTTTCTTCGTATGTTTTGATAGATTTGAATAGCTATCCTTTAAGGGAGCAGTCTATTAGTTACAGTAATAATATAGCTATTTTTTAAGGGAGCAGTCTACATTTATAGTTTATGACCTTTTAATATTTTATTAGGCATCCCAGTTTTTTGTTTTTTTGCTGACTGAACTTTTAGTCATGGACAAGACTATAGAGGTTTAGGGGTTTCCCTTTTATTAGGACAAAGCATTAATACAAAAAGGGTTAACTAATGTTTGTAGGGAAAAAGGGTTGAAAGGAATATGAATGAGGATGTCGAGGGTTGCTCAAGGGACGAGCTCAAGTTAAACATCAAGTGAAGGATTACTTGATTAATAGTAGAATGGTCACAGATGTAAGGCATTAAGGGGCTCAAGTTCTGGCTGGCCTTTAAGAGAAGACAAATGATAAGTGCCTGAACCATACTTGTGCATTATTATGTAAGGTCTGAGCCAATTAGGAGCAAACTTGCCTCATTTGCTTCTTTCCATATTGGTCACATGTTGGTTTTCTTTAAGGACGACATCTCTGATTTTGAAATCTCGCTCTTTCATATTTTTGTTGTAGGCATGTTTGATGCGATCTTGATAGATATGAAGATGACTAAGAAGTTGGTTGATGCTAAGTCAATGCTTGGTTGAGGTTGTGATAGTCAGTACAAAGTCAAATTCCCCCAGTTGCTTTTGTGACAGGGACAATGTTTGACACCCATTGCGGATAATCAATGGGTTGGATAAATGAGACAGAGAGAAGACAATAAAGCTCCTCTTTGATAAGGAGTGCGACATGAGGATGCATCTTGTGAAGCTTTTGCCTAACAGGCTTAGTTTGAAAGGATAAGATCCTGATCTTTTAGGTTAGAGGTAGGAATCTCAGAATCACTGAAGGTGATGGAGGCAACGGTAGGTAATGATTTGACTAAAGCAGCTAGTGGTTGGGGGTCTTTAGGTTAGACCTCTACTGCCTATAAAGCTTTGATCAAGGTTTGGTGATGTTGCAGAGAGTTTTGTATTAGGTCATACAAAGACGTCTTCACAGGGGTTTGGTGAAGTTGTTTCACCATGGAGCCACAAATTGCCCCAAAAGATATTGGTTGAGATGTGCCCAAGATAGAAATCTTGGGTTTTGGTGGTTCAAAAGGCTTGACACATGGATATGTCCAAGGGATAGAAACATATTCTTTTCCTTTATTCTTCATAGTTTGTGACCTGGTGGCCATATTGATAGTGTTGATTTTGAACAAAGGGGGAGAAGGTGGTAGAGGGACCATAGTCTCGCATTGGGTTCTTGATTTATGTGAGGAGGTTTGGGAGGCATGGGATAGTGTCAGTGGTTTGTTGAAAGGGTGGTCAAGAGGATCCTTAATGAAAAGGGTGTCCTTTTTTAAGAGTTGATGAATGACAACCTTAAGAGCACAACACTTTTCAGTATCGTGCTTAGGTGTGTGATGATACGCACAGATTTGAGTGTCGTCGAACCAAGATGGTTTTGGTCTGAGAGGTTGGTATGGCTTAATTGGTGGGAGAACGATGCTAGAAGACTGCAACAATTAGTGTAACAGTGAAGCATAAGACCCCACTAATGGGTCTACACTCTTTGTTATAGTAGGGGTTGACAACTTCTATTTAGGAGTTATAGGAGGAGTTTTTCGTACCACCTTTTTGGTTGGTGGTGTGGCCACACGCGTAAATGGTATTTTCTTGATGAGAGGTGTCAAATTTTTTAGAGGAAATATATGTTTGATGGGTAGAGGGAGTAATGGAGGTGATTTATTTTTGTGAGATGTTGGAGTTGGGAGCACTCCTATTAAAGTAGATGGATGTGGACCCAAGATAGAGGGTAATGGTGAAGGTGGGAGAGGAGTTCTTCGACGTGGTTTAGTAGCCTTCTTTAGTTTGGCGTGAGGACCACTATTGTGTGGGGTGAGGTTCAAGTCTACTTTCACTTATGGGTGAGTGAAGTTTGATATGGGGTGAACACTGAGAGATTTAACCTATTTTAGTATGATGGATGCTTGTGAGGGTTTGGGTTTAGGTGTGGACGATTGAGCTTTTGAAGATTTGGAAGTGGAAGCCTGATCTTCGTCAGAGACTTTGGGGTGATTTATCATGAAAGGGTTGGCAATCAAAGTGAGATGTGTAAGATAAGGAGCCTTAAGTCGCTCCCATAACGCCTCATGTTTTAGATTCTTAGAATAGATAAATCCTAAGTTTTTTACCAATTGAGAGAAGGGTTTAGGTGACATCACGTGAGGTTTTGCAGTTGGTCTTTTGGAGGATTTAGGTGATTACAAGAGCAAAAATGTGTTAGATGTAGTGATCTCATGCCAAAGGTGAGAGAAAACCATTACCGGATCTTCCTCAGCCGAAGTGGGTGAAGTGACAAGTCCTCTCAGTGGAGAAGGGATTGGAGTGTTTGGCTCTTTAAGGGGATATAGCGTAGGGATGATCATGGCTTCTGCATGTAGTCGAGGAGTGGGAAAATTATGATCCTCCATTGGTAATAGGAAGGATGAGGGTGGGGCTAGTGGTGTTGGTATTGTCAAAGCATCCTCCAATATGGGAGAGGTCAAAATAGCCTCTCCTATGTGTGAAAGTGGCGTTGATGGAGGACTATCCTCCATTGATGGAGGACAAATAGGAGAGGAAGCCTCTTCTAGAGGGTGAAGTAGAGGGATTATGGCCCCTTCTACATGAGGGTGTGGGGTATGAATGTTAACTTCTTCCAATGGTAGAAGAAGAGGGAAGGTTGGGGAAAGAGGAAAAGGTAATATGGGTTCCTCACGAGGTAGAAGTATGTGTGGAGGAGGTGTTTGATGTCATGGGGGTGATATGGGTAGAATAGGCTCTTCTACCTGTGGTGGAGAAGTGGGTTGACCAACCTCTTTAGATTGTGGGAGAGGTTGGTTAGGAATAAAAAGAGAAACCATGGCGACCGTGCATATATTGCATTCTTGGGGATCATCGGCCATGGTCTAAACATTGTTTTGACTTGGGAGATGGTTAGGAAATGGTTGCCTAAAGACATCCATGTTTTGGTTGGCCAGTGCATTAGGGTTATCCAAAATAAGGTTCCCTTTATCTAACATGTCTTGAACAATGTTTTTGAAGGTTTTGCAATTGTCTATGTCATGACCCTTGACACGATGATAATTACAAAAGTCATGTTCCCTATACCATGTAGGGATGCCTTTTGAGGGGTCAAATTGGGGTGGTCGGATTTGAGGAAGATTAAGGACCCCTTGATTTACTATTTTATCCAATATATAAGCATATGATTCTCCTATTGGAGTGTATTGACACTGTATATACCGTTGTTGGAATTGTCTTGTAATGTTGTGTGATGTGGAAGGCTCAGATTGGTTGGTTGTGGTAGAGGATGATGATCTAAGTACCACAACATTTGCTGATCCTTTGGACTTGGAGTGGGAAGATGAAGATTTGGAAGAAGAAGGGTCATTGGATTTTGTATTGGTATTTTTACTACACAATTTGACCTTATCTTCTTTGATAGTGCGGAGTTCAAGATTTTGGGCCATGGTGAAAGCTTCGTCAAATGTGCATAAAGTTTGAACCCACAAAGTGGATGAGATGTGTTTAGCACATGCTCTTGAAAAGAGCTCAATGAGCTCAGGTTGAGGTAATGAAAAGGAGAGTTGGTTGATCAAACCTCTCCAATGGGCAATGAAGTCAGCTATTGATTCATCATCAAATTGTCTAGTAAAATATAGGTCTGTGATGGAGACTTTCTTAGTGATGTTGATTGAGAAGTGGTCAAGGAATAGCTGAGCTAGTTGAGTGAAGGTAAAGAGAGAATGACTGGTAATAGAACTATACTAATCAAGGGTAGCACTAGAAAGTGACATGGGGAATGTGCGAAGTAATAATGCATCATCGTGCGTTATGAAGTAACAAGTGTGTCTAAATGCTCACAAATGTTGTTATGGGTCCTCTTTACTCTAAAAGCAAGTAAATTTTGGGAGTTCCCACTGGCTAGGGTATGGTTGAATGGGTACTGAAGGGTGAATAGATTCATTACAGATTTGTTCATATGAAAGAACAATCTTCAAACCAGAAATAGATGTCTCAAGGTTGGACATCTTATCCATCAGCATATTTATTAGATCAGCAGATGGATTGGCATGAGGGGCACCCCCTAAGTCATAAGGTACCTAGAAGGCATTGGGAGGGGCCTATGACGTACTTGGTTGCATTTGTGTAGGTGAAACATATTGGTAGTTCGTCATAGGGACTGATGTTGAGGCCAAGGGGGCTTATGCCATGAAGTTGGGGGGCACAAATTGACTAGATGCCGCCAAGGGTGGTTGAGTGGCGGTGACACTGGTTAAAGGATAATTGGTCACTCTTGTGTTTATGGGTGCAAGAGTGGATGGGATAGAGACAATCAAGTTCTGGAAAGGTGTCAAACTTGGTTGAATTGTTTGTGGTTGAGGGGGTACAAAAACCCCAATGGAGGTAGGTTCAAAAATAGAAGGAGAGGCCAAATCTTAAACATTGGCCATGGTTGGGTTACTGGTTGAGGCAATGGCCTGAGTGACCATAGGTCGGGTAACAGAGGCTATTGATATTATTGCCATTTCAACCAAAGAAGTTGGCATCTCATAAACAGGATTACCTGAAGGATCTCGCATTTGGCTTCTTACGAGATAGTGTTGGAGAGCCTTGACATTGAGGTCAAGGAATCTCTCAAAGTCTTGATCCCCTGTGGGAACAATAGGAGGTTGATTTGGGGTAGGTTGGATAGGAGTATGCTCAGTGTCTAAAGTATACTCCATTAGAAGACTTGGTATAAAAGGCGAAGGTGGGAGTGGTTGTTGCCTTGCTTGGTCAACAAGAGTTTTGGCTTGACTACATGTCAAAACCATCCAAGGCAAAGGGGGTTTAAATTCTAAAAACTATGTGTTTCAATTTTAGAAAACCAAAATTTGTGTTTATCAGCAAAAAAAGTTGGGTTTTAAGGTTGCTATTTGGAAAGAATTTTTTTTTTGATAGTGACCGACGTCAGTTTACTAACTGATGTCAGTTATGAAATGTTTCCAAGGTTGGTGGAATAACCGATGTCGGTGAATCTGGGTTGCCGACACCAGTGGAAAAGTTGATGTTAGTTTCTGTGTATTTCTAGAAACACAAAAAATTGATATTTTTTGAAAGAAAGAAATTTTGAGTTGTTTTTAGACCTCAAATGATGCGACCTTACCAGCTCAAAAAATTAGATAAAAATAGAAAAATATATGATTCAACTAGCAACCTCTAAATGTTAAATTTCTAAGAATAAATTTTAGAGTCATGGTGGCTTATGCCTTAGAAGAATATGTTTGGGAATTCAACTTTTAGAACAGGTCCTAAAGAGGAAGTCTATGGCTGGTTTTGGGTTATGTTTCAGTGCTAAAAAATCTGTGTTAGGTTCAGTACGTGGCCTAGTGCTGGGGCTTGCTCCCTTCACTTCACAAACCCAGAGCTGAGCTGGTCCGCTTAGCCAATATATACTTTGCCTATAGTTTATACTCTGCCAGAGAACAGAGTGGGTCCTCCCTTTGGTAGTGAAGTCCAAGTAGGATCACTAGGAAGGGTAAGGTATCCGCTAGGTGATGAAATCCTAGACGAGCCTTGTCTCAAGTATGTTTAAATGTTTAATTTGATGTGTTTGTGATCTGGTTGTGTTACATTTATGCACTATGATTTATTCATAATGCTTTTTTAATTACTAAGTGAGTAGGCTAAGTATGCATTCAAGCAAGAATGAAATGCAATAGTTTTTTTAACCCAAATTGAAATGTTTTGTTCAAATGCAAAAAATGGGAAGAGGTTAAGAGTATGAATTTTCACTACTCTAAGATGCAGGTAAGAAGTGACAAGAAGAAAAAGAAAAATGTTCTTTTTAACTTGTGCTAATGGTTTCTTTTCGAAATAAAGAGATAGAAGAAAAGGATGCAAGAAGATAATTTTTTTCCTAGTGCATTTATATGAAAGTTTGCTTTTTAAAAGAATAAACCCAATGAAAACTCCAGGGTCCCACTAGGTGTGCCAGAATGTTTCTCTACATTTTTGCTAATTATATTCAAAAGAAAGAAGAAACTAAAATTAAAGGTTAGGGGTTTGTACGTTATCCGGATTAAGTTGCGCACCATATCCAAGCATTGTAGGAGCTCTTCTTTGGCTATGGAGGAAAACACCTGTAGATAAGAATAAGACTTAAACAAAGAAAATGTTAGAATAAGATAAGGTGGACTACCAAGCTACGTACTTGGCCCTAGAAGCGTAAAGCTCCGTGAGGGATGGCAGTGCACTATTTAAGACAAAGAGATTTGTATAAAATGAAATGATAAAACACTTACAAAAATGAAAAGGCAAAATGTTGTGTATCTGTTCCCTATAATCCGTGAGTCTCAGCAGGCTAGTCAAAGGTTGTGTCTGGTCTTTGGGCTATTTAGATTGATTTTCTGGTTTGCACAGTCACCAACGTCAGTTATGCTACCGATGTTAGTAGGTAAATAGTGCTGATGTCGGTTATACTACCGATGTTGGAAGGGGCAATATGTATTTGGATGGGTTTTAGGGTATTTCTATGATGGACAGAGGACTCTGGGAGTTGGGAGGTTTGTGCAGAGTTACGGGAAAGAGAATAAGGTCTAAGGAAGGGCAAAATGTAGAGGGTAGGTGTGAGAATAGAGTAAGAGTCAGAGGAAGGCTTTTCAGCCCTTCCACAGAGGAAGTCAGGTTTATTTTATAGTATTCAAAAATAGTAAATAGAAACTAATTACCAAGTTATTCTAGAACTTTGAAATGGAGACTAGAAGAATACTTAGCTTTTTGGTGAAGACCCAAGGGTGTCAGGATGCTTATTCCTGTTGTGGCTGATGCCAAAGATCTCTTACAATGTTTTCAATCCAATGTCTGGAGTGACTTTTGTAGAGTTTCTATAGCCTGGAGAGTGATAGTCGAATTCTGATGCTTAGTCTCAGAGTGTGTGTGTCGATATGTGAAGAGGTAGGGGCCGAGGAAACCCAAGGTTAGAGTCTAACTTATGTAACCGACGTCGGTGATTTTGCTAGTGTCAGCTGATAGTTGACCGATGTCGGTAGATAGAGAATGGGTAAAAGGGCTATTTGGCCTATTTCTCCATCTACTAAGTGCTTTTGTTGTTGGAGAATGGTCAAAAGATGGGTTTATTAGGCATGAGTTAGTTAGGAGGTTAGGATGGAGTGAGAATAGGTCATGCTTTAGATGACCTAGTCTCATGGTGACTCATAGGGTAAGAAATGGTCTTAGGGTGAGGTGTCTAGGTGAGGTCATTAATTTAAGATAAGTAATTTATTTTAAATTAATAAAGTGTGTAAGTGGTTAGAAGGGGACCAAGGGGGGGTCGACACAATATTGGTGTCTACAGAATCACTTCCACCCACTTAGTGAAATAATTTATTGTTGTGAGGACATGAGTGTGTTATACTCTTGAATGAGGGTTAAATGTCCCAATGAAATCTATTCCCTACTATTGAAAAGGTTCTTCTACTATCATTGGTTGAAGAGGAAGTGCTACCAATTTAGGGTTGTCTACAAATTGCTGATATAATTCACACTTTCTCACCCATTTATATGAATCTTGGAAAAGAGTTGGATAATATTAATGGGCCCTAAGTATCTTATAGTATGTTAATCTTGTATAAAATTTTCCTCCATAGTCTTGATCATGAAAGGCTTCTAATTGTTTTTTATGTTGTTCTTTATCAACACACCTTAGAAAGAAATTATTAATGGTTTTATTAAAAAGAGTGCCATACTATATGACATATTTTTTAGAATATAGCTTGATCATCCTATATTTCTTAGAGTTCAAGTGTGAAGGACATTCCAAAAATTTTAGGAATAAAGTAATGTGTAAAAACCATTCATTAGTAGAATCAACAAACAATACTAGAGGAAATTCATTGTCATCTTGATCATCAAAACCTATTGAAGAGTTTGACTAAAGGTTTTCCTACTCTAACATGAGTTGACACAGTCCATTTCCTTAAATGAATTTCATGGATTTGATATCTAAATAATAATCTTTAACTTTAGTTATCCACTTTCCTCTTTTAGAACTAGGTTCTTGTTGTGTCAAGATTGATTTTACTATTGTGTTAGGCACCATTATGATATAGTGTGAATGCAATATGTAATACATGAATTATTTGTCTACTTTCACCACTACATAGGCATGATTTTATTTAGAATAATATTTCAACTCATAATATTTGAGATTACAACTTATGAAGGCAATCAAATATTCAATACCCTCTTTATTTTTTTGGATCAATATTGATGAAGGTGTATGATCTAAAGCTTAGTAATACATAATGAAATCCTTCTTAAAATTAAGACAAACCAATGTTAGTGCATGAGAAATATCAACCTTTATTTTTTGTAATGCTTCTTTTCCTTCATTATTCAATTTAAAATAGGTTTTTTTTCCTCATATTTACGATATGTCTAATGAGCTCAGCAAAGTTAGGGATAATTATTCTTCAAAATCTCACTTTCCCAAATAAATAATGTACTCTTTGTTTATGTATAGGTAGGGAAAGTTTTTGAATTCGCTCAACCTTTTATGGATCAATATTTAATCCTTTTTTGAAATAATATCACCTAAGAGCTTATCTTGAGTCGATCCAAAGATGGACTTCTTAGGGTTAAGATAAATTCCATACAACTAACACTTTTCAAAAAAAAACTTACAAATATGCATATTGGTCTTCTCTCTTTTTTGAAAATACTATCAAGTCATCAAGATATACCTCAAATATTTTGTTCTTAAATTATTTGAAAGCTAGATCCACTACCCTCTAAAAAGTGGCTCTTACATTAATTAATCCAACTAAAATTTTCATATATGTAAAAATACCCAAAGGTGTTGTGAAAGTTATTTTGTATTGGTCTTCTCTATTAAATTCCATCGAATTTTACCCTAGAAATCCATCAATCATTGAAAACATTTTAACACTAATTAATTCTTGGAGAACCTGATCCATGATTGGTAATAAATATTTGTCTTTGAGGGATACTTGATTTATATTTTCAAAGTCAACATAGATTCTAATCTCACCATTCTTATTATGGACTAGTACTATGTTATCTAGCCAATTTAAATGGTGGATAGGAAAGATAATGTGAGCATCAAGTATCTTTTACACTTCCATAAGAATTTTCCTAAAATATTAGGATTTATTACCTCTATTTTTATCTAAAAGTCTTTGCATTAGGATTTAGAGGAACTGTATGTTGCATTTCTCTATGACAAAAAGATTTAAGGTCTGTGTATGAAGACACGAGTATGTCAATATACTTGCGAAGAAGGCTAAATTTTTTTAATTTTTTCTTTGGCCAAATAAAACTTATTAATATTGATAATCCTAGGATGTTCCTCAGATCCAATTTTCACTTTTTCATAATTACCATAATTAAGATTCCCTTTTTTTATTTTACTCTTTATGAATCTATCATGTTTGTCAAACAATTATTTCAAGGAGACCAAGACTTTAAGGATTTTGTTTCCTTTCAGTTTGATAACACCTTATTCATCTTTTTCATTGATGATTCCTTATTTTGACATGTGAGCTAAAGATTCCATGTATGAATAATTGTTACCTTCAAATATAGATTTTTTAAGATATCTGCTTTTTCAAGGAATGAAATAATCTACTAATCATCTTTGAAAATTTATTAATTATCTACATTGTTTGAGAAAGTTAGCCTATATATTATTTTGATTGTATTTTTTTGTACCAATATATGAATGAGGAATCATAAAAGAAGCTAATACTACCAAAGCATCAAATTTAGATGTGTTCATAAGGAATTGTATTGATAGAAAAAGTATTAAAAAAAAATCCATATTATCCTAGACTTTATTCCTGTAATGTCTTAGATAATCATTTTTTACATGGTATTAAACTTTGACCTATTTTAAAACAACAACATCACCCAATAATTTCAAATCTATGATTCACATTTCTTCTATAGCCTACAGTCCCTAAAGAAGTGCTTCATATTTGGCAATGTTATTAGCACATCTAAACTACAACTTGTAGGAGATAGGAAAGATTTATGTAGATGGAGATATTAGGATCATGCCTACACCTAAACCCATTGATAAAAAACTACCATCAAATTCCATCATCCAAATATCATTTGGGTTTGATTCCATGATTTCTGATAATTCCATATCTTTTTATATCATCATAAGATAGTTACCAATTTTAGCATCCTCATATAAAATGTGTGCCCTAAGATCATCTAATTTTTGCACTCAATATTTTGTTTTGAATTAAGGTTCTAGGTGTTGTTTGACCCATTTTATTGGAATCATGGCATGTGAAAAATCTAATTAGATTTCACCACTCAATTCTTTGCAAAAATTTGTACATAAAAGAATGCCCTATGCTATGAAAATATATGTAACTAAAATTTTAATTTTAATCCTTTTCTAGGGAAAAGAAACCAAAGCCACTTCTGTGTCCTTTATTAGTATAATGAATGCAAATTTTTTCAACTCCATATAATAATGATGTCTAAAGGTTTTAGTACAAATTTGGCCAAGAGCATGAACAAATTTTATAGGCATGACATTATCTAAGGCTCACATGTCAATTATGTAGTTGCAAACTTTGCATTATTTGAGTAATAAATAAATATAGAATGGGTCAACTTTATTAGATTTAGAAGTGGTTGTATCCATTGGGTTGACTTGATTTGAATTAATGGGTTAGTTAGGATTTTTTTGGTAATAACTTTTCTAACATTGGGAATTTTTCCTTTAATGAAATATACTAACCTATCTCGTTGATCTAGTTATGCTCTTAGGTACTTAGTTTGGGATATTTAGATTTTGGTTTTATTGACATGATCAATTATATAAAAAAGAAGTAAATAACTAGAAATACTTTCAATAGGTTTGAAAATATTAACATTAATGACATAAGAAAAATTACTTGTTTGAGGTTCTTTTCCTTTCATTTGCACTGGCAAAGTAGTTCCTCATGGGAAGATAACTTTTCGAGATTATTCATGTGAATCACTAGACTACATTTTCTGATTTTGGGCTCTAGTGAAAACTACAAAGATTGACTGTTCAAATCCCCAACATTTTCTTCATAATCATCTTCATCAAAATTGTATTATAAAAAATAATTTACGGAGTCACCACTAGGTTATTTAACTTGAGATTATTGAATAACCAGATTTATATATTTATATTTCTTCTTCAACTTCTTCACATTTAAAAATTTCTTCTATTTCTAGAATAAGATTGACTAGAGGATTCACGTTAGAATGTAGAGATGCTTCAATTGTGATCTATTGTTGGGGAGCTTATAGTCATGGATGATTACCATGAAAAGTCATAATATTTATTCTTGGTATATCTTAATAAGGTAGAATTAAAGATTTTTGAGGAATCTAATTCTTTAATGCTATAATATCATTGGAATTTTTTTACAATAACTGGTCTTTGAAAGTCTAACCACTTACCTATACTTTTCAATTAGATGGTTCTTTTTTAATTTAATTTTCATAATCAAATCATATTCAACTTATATATTAAATTTTTGTGTTGCATCAAGGTTTACCGCCCTAGCTCTTCTCAATTGATAGCCAACTTCAAGAAATTGAGAATTTATAAATAATCATTTGTTATTATCATTTGTTGGTCTTGAATTTTCATGTATTTTATATAGTAGCTTATTGAATTTATCCACAAAATCCCTCATAGGTTCATAAACTTCCTTATTTATTTTTGTCCACTAAGATAACAAAGCATGAACATCTTCAATAGGCTTGAAACTACCTTCAAATTATTTTTTCATGGTATCCCAATTGTTGATGGATCTTGTGGTGAGATGGTAGAACCATTCTACATCAACATTTTGAAGTGTTTCAACAAATATTATAACTACCACATCTTCATGTTCTACACCAAGGACACCACAAGATACATTGAATGTAATGAGGTATTTATTTAGGTGTTATTTTCCATCTCCATAAAACTTTGGAATGTTATTTCTTAACCCTTTTGGAAGGTCATGTAATTACCCTAAGACCAAAGGACCAATATTATTTCCCCATGGTAATACCATGGTTAAGAAAATCACCTATAGGAGAATGACAATTCTTGATAAAATGAGTGCTTGAGCTATTGTTGTTCCATCGTGAAGTTATTTATATTTATTAGGATATGATGGAAAATTTGTTATTTGCACAATTTAAATGTGAAGTTCAGGGTTTAAACTAAAACTATAATATTTTTTTAATTGATAAATTAGGTCAATTTCACCTTTAGACTTACTTGACATATCAAATCTTTTTCCTACCAGTTTGAGAGAAAAATATTGGCATTGAGATGTAGGTTGAAGTTGAAGAGCTCTTTGAGCTAGCCTTATTTTTTGTGATATTTACACAACTATTTTTTTTTCTCTCTATGCCAAAATAATATGATCTTCTTCTTATTGTAGAATATCAACAACTCTATGAAAATGTTCTGAATTAGGTCTATTATTCTAGGCAAATGCTCTCAAATATGATGAAATATCTTCCTAAGTCTAAATTATCCAATTAATATTAGGTTGAATAAGTAAGGCCAATACTTCTTGAATTGTCATGAGATGAGTTTTCTCCTATGAGTTTATTTTTTACAACTATTTAGGAAATTTTCATCGCTTGTCTTATAGCTTGAATATTTGAATAGATTTAAAATTCATCTAGGAAATGGAAATACATGTTTTTTCTATATTTTTTTCTTCTCTAATAGTATGAAATTGACTATCACATTTCTATTTTTAAAATCAAATAATCAAAGGCTTTAAGCTAGATGTTCTTCCAAGCTTCATCCCAATTCAAACTAGGTTGATAATCAGGATTATGAGATCCTGAAATGGTCATGTGACACTTGATTGGTTATGAGTAATTTGAAAAGTTATATGAGCTCTTTTATGTTATTGAATTCTTTCAATTTTTTTGTGTGATCAATTTCTTGATTCAAAATGTATAGGAAAATTTGGAAAGGGAGTAGATAAACCTTGTCACAATCCCATACAATTTGTCTGATGTTTGATACAATATCACTTTGACTTGATTTTTCCTAGCTTAAGTTAGGTTGGTAGAGCGGTCCTTGAAAGGATGTCATATTTATATGGACCAAAAGAGCAATGTGGGTATCAACAAAGTTATATACACATACCCCATAGTGGGTGCCAAAAATTATTAGCATGAACATTTTTAAGGGACAAAATATTACATTCACATCAACAATGTAGGGAATGAAGTTCCTTTCCTATTGGAAAGCTGAGATACATTTATTGAAGCAAAAAAAAAAGCTAACAAAAATGAAATATTTACATAAAAACATGTAAATCATGGGGTAATAAATTTAACCTGAAAGTACAAAAAGGAAATTTTAGAAAGGAATATTTGGAGAGAGAAAGAGAGAGAATGAATGTTTTAGACAATAAATTCATTATGTTAAAAATTGAGACTTGATAAAAGTGTTAGAGGAAAAATTGACATCAAAGGAGAAATATCTTTAATTCAACGGGCTGAAATGAAATATTCATATCCTTAAGAATATAAAACACACAACATAAATATACCTAGCATTGATACAAAAATAAGTAACCCTCTACATTTTCCAACAAATACATTAAAAATATAATTTTTATTTCCACCGAGATTTCACTTATATTAAAAATATCAATTACAGTTCTAAATGGAATTTTGTAACATAATTTATTGGCCTTAATAATTAAAAGATGATAACAATAAAAATTCAAAAGTGAGGATCAAATACATTGAACTAATTAGATATATGTAATTCAAAATGAATCACTAATACAAATTTTATAAGAACCTCTTTGTATTGATCTTTATGAAATATAAAATCCAATCTCCCTTCACAAAAATCTTTGCCCCAAAAATTTTCTATTTAGAACCCTTATTATGAGGGTTTAGTATTATTTATATGCTAAATTAGATGGTTATGGTGCATAACCACCCTTTTATCTTTTTAAAACATTGTAAAAACATCAAAAACAAATTACATCTTGAAAGGGTGTAAAAGTGTTTTGGAATTTTTACATTGCTTGAAAAAGTATATCATCAATTTGCACAACTTGAAGAAAAAGTTGGAAAGATTACAAGATACACAATTTGTAAAATCAACAACATATATTTTCAATGGGAAATACAATGTGATAATGCAAGACAATTACAAAAATAAGTTTTAGAATAAATCTTTAGAATCAAAAGATCAACTATAATTTGATGAAGCTATTAATGGTATTTGCTAATGCTAAAACTAACCTCAATATTTTTATTTATTTGTTAATAAATCCTTTTATTTCATAAATTCACATTTTATATGGATAAATATTATTATCAAATATTTTTCAAGACCATTTGTATACCTATATGCAATATCCATTGAATAATTCAACTCACTTTTTTCCTAAAACTTGTTTTAGAGTTTATTTATCATCAAGTCAAGATGACCTGCATTGACTTGATATTTATCTAATTGATGAAGTATTTCATGATCAAATGAAGACATGGTATTTAAAACTTCCTAAATGCAATTTTTGAATTCTTCAAAAATGTATTCTAATGAAATAAGATATTTATTTTGATCATTTTCATTGATAAAAGGACATTTCAACTTTTTGACTTCTACATCAAATTTTGTCATTATGTCATTTCCATGTGAACTTTCTCTATTGAAATTTTTGATGCATTATTGAAGTGATTGGATTCTAAATTTTTTGACCTAAAGGAATTCAATCTGATAAATAACTTATTTTTTGATGACTTCTTTGTCAGTAATATTATGAGAGGGAAATTTTGAAAATTCAATCAATTTAGGGATGAACTCTTCTTGGTTCTATATTTACTTTGTATACCCATTTTCATTTTTTTTTTTACCTATTCAAATTTTGATTGGACTTTAAAAATCCATTGTCTTTGTAGTGAGAATTATTGAAACTCCCTGATTAGTGATCTTCTTGATCCAATATTTTATTCATTACCCATTTATCCTATTTCTTTTATTTTATCCAATGTTTCCACATGAAGACTTGAAATAATTTTTGGTTGAACTAGTCTAAACAACCTCTATATTATTGAATTCAACTATGCTACTTTTTCTTTCAATTTATATTTTATTTTCTTTATCTTTGTATATTTTATATAAAATAATTCTAATTACTAGCTTATATCTTCATCCATCCCTTCTCTGGTATATTTCCCCAAATGAACTCTTGATACCTGATAGTCCTCAAATTTTATCTCTAATTTATCTTTCTCAACTATAGGAATTTCCACCTCTACATATTTTTTTCCTCTTTCACTTGCTACCATTCATGAGATAGTTCTTTATTATATTGATTCTTTTGAAAAAGGAATTGGAATTGTCAAAGTACCCAAATCAATCTCCTCAGGTTCAAAAAAAATTCTTCTTTTCTTTACCATTGTGGACAACCAATATGACATTATTGTGCTTAAATAAGGAGGTGTGATAAAAATTCGAAATTTGTGGGTCTAAAATTGTTGGGGTAGAATAAGGTGTTTTTTCAATTATGACAATTTAAAAATTTGCTTCTCCATATTTGTGTTTGCTAACTACATCAATTAGAGTTCTTAGAGAGGAAATAATAGGCATTTTAGGATTTGAAGGAGAAGAAGAAATAGGAGTGACTACTTATAGTGGGGAAATATATGATATACAGAGCAATAAAGTAAGAAATTATTGATCTTTATTCTTTATAAGCTCTTGGGATTATAGGAAGCTATCAACGAGAACTTATTGGGAAATTTAAGGATTTGGAGAAGTGGATAGATTTTCACCTAACATTTTTATCTTGAGCTTTAGAACCCTTTATGGTGGAATATCCTTTTGGATAGTTTCTAGTTCCTTTGATTATTTTATCACCAATAGTTCTCTACTTGGACCTACTTCATTTACTTTCTTTGTTTCAACATGTTTTTGTTTATAGAAACTTCCAAATTCATCTTCCTTAGGAGGTGTATGGAAATCAATATTCCTAACATCAATTCTTTTACTCAACCACCTAAGAGTCCTTTTAAGCACTATTCTTATTTTTATTCTAAAGGAAGTAGATTATTTTTTATCTCAATGAACTACAAGTAGTGGTTTTGTTACAATGCCTTCATTTTAAAAAAGGGGATCCAAATGACTTAATCATTTACCAATTGCTTTCATATTTTTTTAATGCCAAATGTGACTATCTATTTCATGATAAAATGTGAATAGTCCATGATTATGACCATTTTTTCATCATTACAATCTATCCAATAATCTTTAAAATGTGAGATATGTTTAAATGAAGGTCAAATATTATGTTCAATTAAACTCTTTATATCAAATGTAAACCTGATTTCAAAAGTTTTGAGATTGGAATGGGACATATGTTGCTCCACTATTTTAGTTTTCATTAATAATGGATAAGTGTACCTACCAATAAAAATTAGAAATTTGACCATTGATCTATGTCAACCTATCAAAAACTTGTGTGATTTATCAAGTCGTCTCACTAACTCCATTAATGCCCACTTATCACTGACATACCATGGAAGCATGTATAGAGCAATTTTACATCGCTTGATTTGAAAATAGTTGAAAGTCAAAAATTATATGAACTAAGTTACCCATATAGTTATTTATGTGGTAGTCACCAATGACATCCTTATGCTGATTTTTTTTTCTCAAACAACTAAATGACAAATTGAAATAAACAATCATTTACCCTCCTGAAGTGTTGAGTGATTTATTCCAATGCAAGTTGGCGATAAAAATTATATACTTTTATTTTTTTGAAGTCATCTACTATATGTAATCCATAAAAATATATTTGATTGGAAACAATGTAGACAAGATAGGAATTCATATAAAATTTTGATGTGACCCTTACTTCAATTAGTTATTTATGGATTGCATCATTGATTATTTATCCCCAATTGAAATACTGCATGTTCCTATGAGTGATCCAAATAAACTTGTACATCCATGTTTAAAAAGTTTTAGATTTTGGGATCTACACTATTCTATGTAATAGTGCTATAATATCATTTATCTCATTATTTAAGTCATATTTTTCAAGATTCTTTTGGAGTCATGTAGAAGAGTGTCTTGGTTTGATCAACCATCCATTGTTAAATTATTTAGCACACAAGATGTTATTATCATACCATTTTTTTTGAAAATAATTAGGAGTTAAATTCATAAAATACTCTTCATCTAAAAGATACAACATACTATCTATGTGATCTAGAGCTAAGATTGTCACCAATTCATGCTATTAATCTCTTACTTGACTTGTTTTTGAATTATAGTGTTCCACCAAAATTAATTTATGATATTTCATTGAAATTGGAAACACTATAGCTTGTGTCAATATGTTTTCAAAAATACTTTGATCAAAGTTAGATTTGGGTATCGTATTCATTCTCTCCCAAAATTCATTTAAGTTAGTATGAACTAGATCAATATCTGAAATATTCCTCATATTAGATTCCAATGGTGAAAGAGGAATTACTCCATAAAACTAGTATTTCATACTTGGTTTGTCTTTGTTTGGAGTTGGTTTTTCTATAGTAGTTGATGAAGATAATAATTTTTTAGGAAAATTGACTATTGGGAAGTATTTCACACAATGATGGTTTATTTGAAAATTTTGACAAAATAAAATAACTTTAAACAAAATAATTTATTTAATCACACCTAAAAATTAAACTCATATATTCAACCATGCAAATTTTATTCACTTAAATGTCACCCTTTTTATGAGGCCATAGTATATTTATGAAGAAACATGATAACCATTTGATAAAATGCCTTGGAGAACAATTCAGTACTAATTTGGCCACAAATTTGCTTGAGTGCTTCTCTAATCTCATTGGATGAGTTTCACCACCTATTAAATTATCTTTCCTCATCCACATGGCAAGGAGAAATTTTATTCAAGTGCAAAACTTCTTGCATGAAAGAACAAATCAAATTAATTTGAAATATTTACATCCTTCTTGATTTATTCATTTATGGATTTCACTTCCCCTAGAGTTCCATGAAATTTCAACAAGCAAAAAAAATAAAATCTAATTATTTCTTTTCTCCTTTATTTGCCTTTTTAATTATATGACATGGTCGTATGACCTCTTCTAGTTAATGGAAATAAACAAAATATTTTTTTTCTCTTTCATTTTATAAAATTTTAACCTCTCCTTCCTCATTTTCACCATATGACCTCCCTATGTAGGTAAAAAAAACAAGTTTGATTAGTTAATTTCTTTTTTAATTTATATCTAGATTCCCATCACATTTACACCATACGACTTCCTTATATAGGTAAAAATGTAATGATATTAACTCACCAAATAAGTAAAATAACAAAAATAGATCATAATGATATGGAAATATAGCTAAAAATATGAATAATAGATAATTCATATTGAGGGGAAAACCTCCTAAATACTTGCAATAAGAAATGAATACTCTGATATGATGATGAAAAACTAACCCTACCTCATATTTATAGTATATGAAGGCCATTAAAAACCCATAGGCTGAACTACTAAGCATATAAGTGCATAGAGAAATATAAAATAATATGTAAAAAGGTTATGCAATCCACAAATTAGCTACGCATATCCTTAGACCCACCAACGGTTAAGGGCATAGCATGCCACTCCCCTTAAAAACAAAATTGTCCTCAATATTAAAGTAATTTATAATGTTGTTTCATGAAGCATTCATCTTCCCAAGTATCATATTCAAAATGCATATTCTTCCATTTGATCAAACACTCTATAATCATTCTAGATAGTATCTACTTAGTGTGCATTTGAAGGACTACTTCAAGATTAAAAATAACCCTCCCTTCCTCATCTAATTTTGGTAACTCAGTTTGAGTGGTAAATCTATGTTTAATGACCTTATTATGGCAAGATACATGAAATATTGGATTAATGTGAGTGGATGGAGGATATTATAGCTTGTAAGCCACACTACCAATTTTTTACAAGATCTAATAAGAGCCATAATACTTGGGAGACAACATATTATCATTTTTATTTTGATTTAAGGAAACATACTTATATGGTTACAAGTGAACAAAGACACAATAACCAATTTAAAAATTCCTCTCACTCCTGTGTTGATATGCTTGTTGCTTCATGCAATTCTGGGCCAAAGCTAAAATTTCATGCAAACTAGCAAGGACTTCACGTTAATGTTGAAGGTGTTCCTCCATTGTACACACCTTTGGGTGGGCATTCAAGGGTGAAGTGAGGGATGGAGGATGCTATTCATATAATGACATACAAGGAGACATTTTGGATGAACTATGCATTGAAGTATTATACCACCATTTAGCAAGGGACAACCACTAAACCCATTTATCTTTTTTATCTAACATAAAGCAATGAAGGTACCCTTACAGATACTTGTTGACTACCTTAATTTATCCATTAGATTGAGGATGATAGGATGATATATTAGCCAATTGGGTTCCCAAACATGAAAATAATTATGTCCAAAAATTACTAATGAATATGGGATCTCAATCAGTGACAATAAGCTTAAGACTACCATGAAATTTCTAAAATATATTGAGAAAGGCATAAGCTATTGTACTAAAAACTAATGGTTGAGTTAAAGAAAAAAAATGATAATAATTTGTGAGTCTATCCACAATAACCGTGATAACATTTATACCTTAATATTATGGTAACCCCGTAATGAAATCCATAGACATCTCTTCCCATTGTTGACTATGGGTGGATAAGGTCTATAAAAGGCCTATGGTTTTAATGGTTTCACCTTTATTTTGATGATAGACCATATATTCAACAACATATTTCTATACATCTCACTTGATTCCTTCCCAAAAAATACTTCTTAACTCTATGATAGGATTTCAAAATGCCTGAGTGACTACCAAGTGGAGATGCATGAATTTCTTGAAGGACTTTCTATTTGAGAAGAGAATTTTGACACATAATATATCTTTGTATAATAATGAATTCCCATTCTATGTAACTTTTTAATCTCATTTAGACCCTAATATAGATTTTGAATCAATGCATGGGTATCATCATCATTCTCCCATTTTGACCTTGCTTCTTTGAGCGAATCTGCTTGTCAAATGGTCATGGCACATAACAATGCCTCAACTAGTTCATCTAACCTGGATAGTGCATCAACCACCATATTTTCTCTTCCTTTCTTGTAGATGATTTCAAAATAAAGCCTAACAATTTTGTCACCCATTTTTATTATTCTTCATAGGACAACCATTATTCCAAAAAATATTTAAGGCTATCATGATCATTCTTTACCTAAAAGTGATAACCTAATAGATAAGATCTCCATTATTTGATTGCATGTAGAATTAACCATCATCTCTTTCTCATAGATGGGTTTGAGCCAATTTTTACCCTTAAATTGACAAATTTCAAAGGCAATCAGCCTACCCTCTTGCATGAGTACTAAACCCATACCATATCCATATGCATCAAACATTCAACCACAAAATATTTAGAAAAATATGGAGTAGACAATATCGGAGTGGTACACAAAGCCATTTTCATTTATTCAAATGCCTTGGTAGATGTATCAATCCACTATAAGGAGTCTTTATTCAACAAGGAAGTGAGTGGTGCTTCAATACTACCATAGTGTTTGAAAAACCTATGATAGTAATTGGTTAGCCCCAAAAATCCCCTTATTTACTTGAGTGTCTTGGGAATCTACCACTCCATTATGGCTTAGATTTTTTTAGGATCAACTTTTACTACATCATGTGATATAATATGACCCAAATATTCCACTTACTAGACTCCAAAAGTACATTTGGATAATTTAGCATATAACTGATGTTGCTCAAGAATTGAGAGTACTTGTTTCACATGTTGTAAGTGGTCTTCCCATTTTTTGTTGTAAATAAGGATGTCATAAAAAAAAGTACAAAATTTGTTAAAAATGGCCTAAAAACCCTATTCATCAAACTCTAAAATGTGTATGGTGCATTGGTGAGACCAAAAGGCATAACCAAAAATTCATAATAGCCTTTGTGAATATAAAATGTTATTTTAGGAATGTCCTCCTCACGGATCTAGATTTAATGATACCTAAAGTGAAGATATAATTAGGTAAAATAAACAACATCATGTAATTCATCTAACAAATCATTGACTATAGGAATAATAAACTTATCTTTTATAGTGAACTTGTTGAGCTCTCTATAATCTGAGCACATCCTCCAAGTTTCATCCTTGTTTCACACCATGACTACTAGAGAATAATATTCACTTTGGCTATAGAAAATAGTTCATACCTCCAATAACTCTTGTACCACGTTTTCAATTTCACTCTTATGGGCATAAGGATATCTATATGGTCTGATGTTGTGTGGTGTACTTATAAGAATGAGTATGATGGCACGATTATGGGTATGACTAGGAGGAAGACCTTTTAGCATGGGGCTAAAAACAACCGAATATTAATCCAATATTTTTTGTAGATCAAGATGGGTAGAATCCTTAGTTTGTTAAACATCAATGGAAAATAAGTGCACCATAAATATTTTATCACCTTTTTTCAACATCTTGGTCATCTAATGTGAACTAACTACTTGTGGAGATTTAAATATTAATCCTTATAGTTCTATTGGCTTGCCTTCATAATGAAAGTGCATGGATAGTTATTTTAAATTCATCTCAATATTACCCAATGTGGTGAACCATTATACTCCCAAAACAATGTCAGTCCCTCCCATAGGAATATCAAACACAAGAGAATATAGTAGATAGTCCCCAATTGCTAACTTAATACTATGGAATTTTCCATAATAATTAACTATACCACCATCTATAATCATGACTTGAAATTTTGGGGCTAGGTAAATGAAATAATTCAAATGAACAACCAACTTATTATTGATGAAATTGTGTGTACTTCCTAAGTCAATCAATATCATGACCTTCTATTTCTTAAGGAATCCAACCACCTTAATAGTTTGAGGAGTAGAAATACATTTAAGGGCATGGTAGGATATAGTAGGTTGAGAATATATGGCTTCATCCTTGGATACTTAAAAAATATCACTAGATGCCTCCTCATCTTCTTCATCCTCCTTGGCCCCTTCGATGTAAAATAACTTATTTTCAGCACATCAATGACCTTTGCTCCATTTGCTATTGTGATCATAACACAACCCTTTGGCACATTTCTCCTCAATTTTTTGTGGTGTCAATATGGTAGGTTGAGGTAGTGATGGAGTTGGGAAGGTGTATTCATAGCTAGTAGTGAAAGGATGAAATTCATTTATCTATTTTTCTTCTGCTAAGTGTGTACTTAGTATATCTTTAGATATAGTTTTTAGGTTAAACATGCAAACCTCCAATTGAATAATATCATTTAGTCCACATAGAAAAAGGTCAATTAGATTTACCTTAGTGATGTCCTCCACACATAAGGATAGATTATGAAACTGATGAATATAATCCTTCATTATTCCTATTTATCATAGTTTGGATAACTGGCTGAAGTAGGTTTTAGTAGCATTATCCTGATAATGAGACATTGGTTCATCAAAGAATACTTACTATGTGACAAGAGAACTAGTATTATTATTTTGAGCACACAATTAATGATACCAAATGAATGACCCAAGTTCTAGATACAAATATTCCATGAATACCTTTTAAGAGCTAGGCGTTTGGTGTAGATCAAATATATTTTCAAATTGAGTGATCCAAGTGAGTGGATCCTTACCATCAAACTTGTGAAAGTCCACTTTTGGAAACATTGGTTTTACCCACATATTGGTGAAGTTAATGTTGAGAGGAGGACCATAATGAAAAAGTGGAGGGTTGTTTAGTGGAAAATTATATGAAATGGTAGCCAATTGTATTGTGATCTTCTATGACTGATTGTTCATACCATTAAGCTCCCCTTGAATTATAGACATTTGAGTTTGGACTTGCACATCATTTTGTATCAATCCATGTAGATTATATTGAATTTGAGAAATTAACTCCAAATACATCATATCAAAGGTTTTAGACTCCATGTCATCACCTAAATGAGTTTTATGGGTGTCTTGCCCTTTCCCTTGTCTATGAGTGTTAGGACCAACCATAAGAAGGCTTGATGATGACCTTATTTTTCCACATTGACCCAAATTTGACCATGAATTATTTTAAATATGTCTACCTAAAATAAAAAATATAAAATAATAGACCCAAACTAATTTTGTCCAAGATTTCCAAAAATGTAAATAAATTTGAAAAATTATGCAAATTGCGAGCTATGGAGCGAATTTATGAAAAACATTAAAATGGTGATAAATTTTGAAAATAAAATAAAAATGAGATTAAATTTTAATGGAACCTTAATTTAATGATTTATCACCTTTAGTAAATAAATTATAAATAAATTTGCAACCATTTGTGAGATATAGCCAAATTCTAAGATCTAAGGTTTTTGACCTGATTATGGCCCAAATTGACACTTTGATATCACTTTTAATGATATTACTTCACTAAATAAGTAGAAAAAAAACAATAGATCACAATGATATAGAGATATAGTAGAAAATATGAATAATATATAAGCCACTTTGAGGGGGCAACCTCCCAAAGCTTGAAATAAGAAATGAATACTTTGATATGATGATGAACAACTAACCCTGACTCCTATTTATAGTCTACTAAGGCCATGGACAACCCATATGCCAACCTAATAAGCATAAGAGTGCATAGATAAATGTAAAATAATATGCAAAATGGTTATGTAAGCCACATGTCAGCTACACATATCCCTAGACATGCTAATGATTAAGGGCATAGCAAAAAAAAATTAATGTGTTCTTATTTGATTATCTCCTCTATCCAACTATTATGGTTCCATAAAACTTTGCATTTGGCAAGGGAAATCATTTTTTTTAATTTATTCTTCTTTTTATAATTTTCATGCTCTTCTTGGACCATATGGCCATATGACTCTTTCCTTGTGAGAAGAAAGAATGAAAATAAACTAAAACCCTATCTCTCCTCTTAGTGTTGTATGATTTTTTCCTATAGAAAAAACACATTAAATATACTTATTTATTTTTATTTTTCACTTCGTATCTTCTTCCAGTCCCTTATGGCACTATATAGTCCCAAATTATGTAAAAAATAATATTAACCTACTATATTACCATATTTGAGCTGTATAGTTTCAATTTGGAGGTAGAAAAAATAAAATATTTTTCTTTTATTTTTATTTTCTTGTTTCTCTTGTCTTTTCCAATGATGATGCATGGTTTTTCTATTGAAAAAAACATAATAAATTATTGTTGATGCAAAATATTACACCCTTGGCAGGAGGCTGAGCTCCTACCTTCTTCACGCAATAATGGAAACTCCCCTCTCACCTGTGGGACTAGCGAAGTTGGAGGGGAGAGTCTCTAGATAAGGGCTAGCTACCTTTGATGTATCATTTAGGCCCTAGTTTCTCCTACTGCTAAGAAATAAAATGTAAAAAAGGGGGGGATGAAAAGGGAGAGAAAGATGCTAAAAATAAAGCCTAAGCTTAAAAAAGAAAAGGTGATACACCAGAAAATGTGATCCACTCAGGCTCAAACATACACTTTTCACCCAAATAAGCACCTATACACTTCATCCATCATGAGAGAATCTTTTGCATTAGTGGGTCAGGGGTCCATGGAGATACAAGGAGGGAATAACTACTAGAGGCATTCTCGGACACACTACAACAGCCTATCCACTTCACCTATACTCCTTTAGGGACACTTCTGATAGACCTGTAAAAGGAAACTCACAAAAATGAACTAGACATGCTGAAATCATTTTGCAAAAGCATTAAGAAAATGACTTAACACAGAATTAAATGCATAGACACATACAAAAGATGCAAAACTCAGAATGGAAGTAAAAATGCTAAGTTCTGATTGAAGGTAAAATCTGGTAGCTCTGCCTTACAAGCTCGAGAGATTTTTGGGCAGAGTTTTGCCTTAAGGCTAAGAGCAGATCCCTTCTCAAAAGAGAGGTTTATAATATATAAGAAGAGGAAGAGAACTTGGCACTTCTTGGGAAAGATTTTGGCACTCATTTTCTGTCAGTGGCCCATGTGCCTTAGGAGCATTAGAAAGAGCAAACCGCTCAAAACATTAATGAGCTACACCCTTTGTCTACTTGTAAGGCTACTTCTTCAAGGTGATTACATGGTTTGTCTACTCATAAATGTGAAATGAAGAAAACCGATTGCACTGCTAGCTATTTGCACCTCTTAATGGTCAATTCACAAGCACTGTATCATCTGTTGAAATAACTTCTTGAATCAGTACCTCTTAATGGTCATTTCACAAGAACTGTATCATCTACCGAAATAACTTCTTGAATCAGTGCTTCCCTTCACCACTTGGACTATCTGCCTACTCCATTCTCTTGGCACTTTTGTCTTTTCCCTGCCTTGTCTCTTCTACTTTTTTAGCCCTCAGGGGTGATCTTCTGATGGGTCACTACGTTCCTTAGGCTCCTTTCATGGTTAGCGCTTGGGTGTTTATAAATAATGGCCTTTTTGCTGGCTTAAATTTGATGTTCGTGCACCTATCATTGCTTGAAAACTAATGGCTAGTTCACCCTCTTAAAGTTGATAACTTTTGGGATGTCACCATCCTCGACAAAAGTTCATCGGGTTCTTCTTGTGGCCTTTCCTTTGAAGTGCTTGCCCTCTGCAAGGGCTTCTAGATTTTGAACTGCCCTTTGTAAGGGTATTTGAACCTTCAGCCTACCCTCCAACTATAAGGCACACCCTTGAACCAAGTTGTTGAACCAACCTCTTCAACCAAAATTGGTTCAATAGTTCAATCAGTTCAACGGTTCAACCACTATACGCTGATGAACTGATGCTGTTGAACCAACTGAGTGAGCTAAATGATTGAATCTATCAATTGAACTAAAGCCATTTAAACCAAGTGATGAACCAATGAAGCATTGAACTTAGTGGTTGAACCAAGCTGAAGTGTTGAACTAGTTCATGAACCAAGGCCAATGAACTTAAGCAACCTGAAATTGACTGGCCTAAGACAACAAGGGAAGAAGGGGACTAATTTTTGGCCTATTGGGAAAAAATGGTTAACAAATTGGTGACTCCCAGGGGAAGCATGCCTACTATGCTTAAAGACCAGTTGCCTTGTAGTCCAGTCCATTGGGCATGGAGTCAGATTAAATTTTGAAGAAAGTTTAGCAATAGCTCCAAAAGATCCAAGAATCAAACATGAAGCTTTTTACCCCACACGCAAAGGGAGACACACAAGGCTAAAAATACTTGTGCAACTGCACTTAGGGAAAGCAAGAAAATAAACTAAATGCAAACTACTATATACAGCTAACCAGGAAAATTTGCCTCCCTCCTGGATCAAAGGGAAAATTTCTTAAGTCCCCTTCCTGGCAAGAAGACTTATGGTGCCAGGCAAATAGCTGAATGAAAAGGAGATTTAGTGACATGATCCTCTTACCTATCACCTGAGTTGGTTGGTATCTAAGTGAATCATATTTGAACATGCTCCCAACATATGTGTACTCTATTTGTTCTTGGAAGCTTGTTGAATGCTGGTTCTTCATGTTGGTGCTCTTCACCAAGAAATCTGTGGCTGCTAGCTCATCGCCATAATCCCTTTGATCTGCACATTCCCTCTATAATGCCTCATGGTCTGACCCATTTCCTTCTACCTCATTAAAGACCCTATCAGACTCATCCTCTACTTCCTCTTGGCCTTCTTGAAGAAGGGTGACTATGATGATGTCTGAAACAGACTCACAAAATGATTTCTCATCGTACAGAACATCACCTCTTTGTTCAAAACTCTCTTCTTCAAGGCCTTCCTCTAGGAAGACAAACCTCTCCTTTTCATCCTCCAACTCAAGCTCTTTAGCATAGTCATCCTCCTCATTGAAGCAACAAATAAGTTCATTAAACAAAGGGGGAGAGAGCTCACCATGCTTTTGTTCCTCCTCATATTGCTAGAACATTTGCATATATGCAAGACCTGCATCTTCTCCATTATTGATGGTGTCTTCACAGGGAGCCTCCATGATGATTCTACCTTTGTTGTCACTCATGATAGCCCCTTGGGAAACTATATCTTGGACCTTCTACTCCTCACAATGTGTAGGTGGGGTGTGTTCAGACATGGAATGTGCCATTGGGTCTAAACTATCCATCACACACTCGCTGAGGAATCTCTCTCTGGATTCCAACTCTGTAATTCTCCTGGCTAGATCTTCTTGGAAGAGCCTTTCTTGGAGATCATAGGAATCATGGGTAGGAGTAGCTTTATCTTCCTCAAGGTCTTGAGCAAAACCTTGCTTCTCTTCTTTCCTATCCCATGATTCCATCATTTCCTTCCAAGTCAAGAGCATATCATTAGGGTGAAAGATCTCAAAATTGGAAGTTTCCCTTCTGGTTGAAGGGTGACTAGGAGGGCTACTTGGGGAGATGCCATAAAAAGGCTGAGCTTGATCAAAATTATAGGAAGGAAAATAAGGTCCATGATTTTGTGTAGAGGGATTATACATGCAAAAGTGATTTCTTAATGGCACCAGGGTTGCTTAACCAATTGATTCAACTCAGAGTCACCATTGGTGTTGATGCAAAAGCCTCCAAAGGTTGGTCAGTTGAAGAACACACCAAAAATTCTTTAAATCTTTGGACACAACTTGTCCTAATTGGTCCCACTGGGTGTGCCAAAAACTATTTTTTGCCCAACAGGTCAAAAATCAGTCCCCTTCTTCCCCTGCTGTCTTAGGCCAGTCAATTTCAAGTTGCATAAGTTCATCAGCCTTGGTTCATGAACTGGTTCAATGCTTTGGCTTGGTTTAACCACTAAGTTTAATGCTTCATTGGTTCATCACTTGGTTCAAATAGCTTTAGTTTAATTGGTGGGTTCAATCATTTGGCTCACTCAGTCAGTTTAGTGGCATCAGTTCATCAGCGTGCAGTGGTTGAACTATTGAACTGATTGAACCATTGAACCAATTTTGGTTCAATGGGTTGGTTCAATGGCTTGGTTCAAGGGTGTACCCTAAAGTCAGAGGGTAGTCCGAAGGTTCAAATTCCCTTACAGAGGGAAATTCAAAATCTAGAAGCCCTTGTAGAGGGAAAGCACTTTAAAGGAAAGGCTGTAGGAAGGACCCGATGGACTTTTGCTGAGGATGATGACGTCTCGAAAGTCATCAACTTTAAGAGGGCGAACTAGCCATTAGTTTTCAAGTGATGATGGGTGTGCGAACGTCAAATTTAAGATGGAAAAAAGGTCATTATTTTTAAACGCCCAAGCGCTAACCATGAAAGGAGCCCAAGGAATGTAGTGACCTACCAGAAGATCGCAACTAAGGGCTAAAAAAGTAGAAGAGACAAGGCAAGGAAAAGATAAAAGTGCCAAGAGCATGGAGCAAGCAGATAGTCTAAGTGGAAAAGGGAAGCACCGATTCAAGAAGTTATTTTGGTAGATGATACAGTGCTTGTGAATTGACCATTGGGAGGTGCCGATTCAAGAAGTTATTTTGGCAGATGATATAGTGCCTGTGAATTGACCATTAAGAGGCACAAACAGCTAGCAGTGCAACTAGTTTTCTTCATTTTGCATTTATGAGTAGACAAACCATGTAATCACCTTGAAGAAGCAGCCTTACAAGTAGACAAAGGGTGTAACTCATTGATGTTTTGAGTAGCTTGCTCTTCCCAATGCTTGTAAGGCACATGGGCCACTGACAGAAAATGAGCACCAAAATCTTTCCCAAGAAGTGCCAAGTTCTCTTCCTCTTCCTATATATTGTAAACCTCTTTTTTGAGAAGGGATCTACTCTTAGCCTTAAGGCAAAACTCTACCCAAAAATCTCTTGGGCTTGTAAGGCAGAGCTGCCAAATTTTACCTTCAATTAGAACTTAGCATTTTTACCTCCATTCTGAGTTTTGCATATTTAGTATGTGTCCATGCATTTAATTCTATGTTAAGTCATTTTCTTGATGCTTTTGCAAAATGATTTCAGCATGTCTAGTGCATTTTTGTGAGTTTCCTTTTACAAGTCTGTCAAAAGTGTCCCTAGAGGAGTATAGGTGAAGTGGATAGGCTGTTGTAGTGTGTCCCAGAGTGCCTCTAGTAGTTATTCCCTCCTTGTATCTCCACGAACCCCTGACCCACTGATGTAGAAGATTCTCTCATGATAGATGAAGTGTATAGGCACTTATTTTGGTGAAAAGTGTATGTTCAGGCCTGAGTGAATCACATTTTTTGGTGTATCACCTTTTCTTTTTTAGGCTTTGTTTTCAGCATCTCTCTCTCTCTTTTCATCTCCCCCCTTTTTACATTTTATTTGTTAGCAGTAGGAAAAACTAGGGCCTAAATGATACATCAGAGGGAGCTAGCCCTTATCTAGAGACTCTTCCCTCTAGCTTTGCCAGTCCCACAGGTGAGAGGGGAGTTTCCATTTATGCATGAAGAAGGTAGGAGCTTGGCCTCCTACCAAGGGTGCAATCTTCTGTGTCAACAATTATCTTTGATATGGTGTTGAATAAGTATATGCAAAACCATTTAGAGATTTTACATGTTTGAATGGTGTGGAACAACTTAAAAATATTTAGAAGAGAATAATTTTTATTTTAAATGACTTGAGGAAATGATAATAGCATTTTCATGGTTAGGGGAGAAATAAAGATTGTATGCACAAAATTGGAAGGGAAAATTTTAATTACATGTTTAAGGAAGTGTCAAGACTCATTTGCATGACCCAAGGAAGTATCCATGGAAATTGCATGGAAGTGGGGAGAATAAAAAGTGGATTGCATATTTTAATATATATTTTTTTTAATTTTATAATTACTCTACATGCAAAGGTGGAAATATAAAATTTCATGACTTGAAAAATTGTTTATTCAATTCAGCACAACTTGGGGAAAAATATAAAATAATTGCATGGATTAAAAAGAGTTAATGAGACTTTTGACCAATTGTAGGAGAAGTTGAAAGATTTTTACATAGAATGGGAACTTCAAAGGGAATTTGCATAGTTTTGAAAATAAGACATTTTGATCACAACTTTGATTTTTAATTTAATTAATTTCTATCTTTTTAAAATTTAAAATATTAAACCCAAAACAAAATTAGCCTAAAATTAATTCAATTTTTGTTAATTTTTCAAATTTTCAAAAATTGTGACAATACGTACTCAATTAGACTAGCTATTGCATAATCTAATTGTATATCCACTTGCATACCAATAGCATTAGAAAACTTATTTGCATAAATTACTTCTCAAGTCAATATCTTTGGCAAACCATCAAGGCAAAATTCATAGCAAGGGTAGGTGAAGTACAGTCTCAATCTCCACATAGTTTTGCTACTATAATTTTTTGGCCATGATAGATAATAAAAATAAAAAAGAATTAAGAACAATAAGTTTAATCTTGGCATAATTATATAAACATTTTGAGACTAAATTTTTTGATCCATTATAATAAAAATCAATGCTTCTTATTTAGACAATGATAGTCCATCATGGCTATGATGCACAACCATAAATCAAATGCTCTTGATACAGATATTAAATAGATAACTAATTAAAGATCAACCTTTTATGATAACATATCATGAATAAAGAAGATAAGACCAATCTAGTCATGGCATAATTTTTGATACAACTTTTAGTATGGAAGTGGCTTCAATATCTGACACACTACAAGATTTAATGATCAAAAGGTACTATCTGGCACTCAATTTCTTATAGTACCCAATTAACAATCCAAAAATAAGCAACCATCTCATCCTAGATTAATCCCAATGATTGAGCTATTGGTCCATACATTAGCTTTGTCCATTCCCAATTTCTTATGTTTATCTCCATGATAATGCATCTTGTGTTAAATAAAAAATATATATTTATTAAATTCTAATGCCCAAGTAATATTGGAGTAATGGATTGTTCTAATCTATAAATAAACACATTTTTTCCTCTTGATGAACCTATTGATATGCCTATTCTTTGGGTCAGAGCTACCTTGGAAATGTGAACAATTTTCTCAATTTTGGCCTCTACTTTTACCTATATCTTTGCCAATGCTCTGAGAATTACTATTTCTATGCTCATTTTATCTTATGATCAGCTTACTAGATCTTTAATGTAGGTTATTTTCAACTAACTATATGTTAAAAAATGCTTAGGTCTATGCACGATAGTTGCCTACACTCATTTATTTTTGTTCAGAAACAAGTCATCACTTGTAAATCACTTGGTATTTGCCTTGCCCATCAAATTTAGGATTGGTGTATGCTAAAGGGGATGTATTCATGTTTTATTCATTTCAAATTGTCACCTTTTTAGTTCTTAACTACTTCTCCTTCACCATACTTTATGGTTTTTCCCATCAGGGCCCACTTTGCCATTTGGTAGTTTGTCGATGTCTTGGCTTTTATTCTATATTTTACCTTAGTCATCATCACAACCACATGGCTTATCATTGGCATCCTAGGTTCTTCTTATTTTCCTAGGTTAATAATGTTAATGCTCTTAGCTTCTAATTTTTTGAGATGGTGCCATATGGCATAATATTAAGGCCTTAGGGGAACAAATCTTTACATTTTCATTCCACTCATAGGATACTAACTAATACCTTAATGATTGTAAGAATTTGGGTTTCAGAGCTTCTGAGCTTCCATGAAGATGGGTTACTGGGATTGTTTCACATTGTATGATCTCAATACTTGAAGGATTTAAAGGGATTTAGTCAATTTTCAAAAAGGATTTGACTATAAAACTCTCTAGTTTCATTATATTTCACCATGTGAATGAAGATCAATGGATAAAATAAACTTTAGAAGATCTCTACAAATAGCAAAAAATTAAAATTAAAATTGAAATAATCAGTAGGTTAGTCAAAAACCAAAATACATAAGTAATATGAGGTCCAACCAAAGCATAAAATGATTTAGACTTAAAAAATGCAAAATAATAATTTTGATCCAACCAATGAAAGTTTAAAAACTTAAGTAAAGTTTGATTTGAAAAGAAACTAAACCAAATAAACATCAATCTAAGTAAAATAAACTGATCTAATAGCTAAATACACATTGTGAATTGATTAATATAATGATTTAAATAAAAATTTGAATTGAACATGGATGAATAAGAATCATTAATACAATACAAAAGATCAACTATAAAGCATAAGACAAATGTTTCTAGAAAACTTCAAAATGTCAGTTCTTGTTGTTTGAAAATTTGACAAGGAGGGTTTAGTTACTTGAAAACCAATGATCAAAAAAAGATTATGTTAAAGCTATAAATAATTATGAATCATTAATTTAGAGACTCTAATCGGGAACAAATATCTATAATTTAAGCAACTTTCATAACTGAAGTCATATGAGTATGTAGGAATATGAAAAGAAAACAACTAAGATAAATCAAGAGGGTCCCCATGTGAGATTTCAAGTAATGGGGCATGTTGGATCTGACATAAAGGTTAATTAAATTCTTAGGACAACCCATACACATCAAAATGTTTGTAAATTTGAGTATTTTTAGTGTGAGGATAGTTGCATTAGAGTAGGGACAATAACATCAACATGATTATCCTACCTTAAACATAATTATCTAAGGAGGAAAAATGTTGAGGTTTTGTAATTGGTAGTGAAGGATATATATTAGATTTTAGGCATTTTATGGTTATGAGTTATTGAGATAATTATAGCAATCAAGATTATACCAATAAATAAGTAATTAGACCTAGTGAGGTTATGAATGTGATATTTTCGATTGTAAAGAAGGTCAAATTGAAGGGTAGAGCCTTCATATGTATTTTTCAACTATACAAGACTAGTTAAATAAATAAATCTAGGTTTAAGATTTTACACCTTAGAAATAATATGACATAAGTAATGTATATATTTTTAATAGAAGGAACACATGGAGAGTTTGGTAAATAAACTATGTTGTTTTAATATTTGTAGTACCAATATAAAGTGGTATTAATATTCTTTCTCATTCTTAGAATATATTTGCATATCATCTAAGAGGACTAATACAAATTGATCCAAATAAAATTGAGCAAAATTGTTGATTCGGTTCATGAATGTTTTAGTTATATTTGTGAGGTCAAAATGCATCACCATGAACTCATAATGACAATATCAAGTTTGAAAAGCTATTTTATGTACATTTACTTCCTTGATGGCTAATTGATGATATCCACATTGAATATATAGTTTTAAAAAATTATTTCTCCTTTCATTCGGTTAAACATGTTGTCAATCATTGGAAGAATATAATTTTTAATTTTTATGTTGTTTAGAATGCAATAGTCTATGCATGGCTGAAGGATCCCATACTTATTATTCAAAAAAATAATTGATGATCCATAAGGTGAAACACTGTGTCTAATAAAACCCTTTTCCAATAGTTCCTAAATTTGCACTTTAATTCCTTATAAGTTTATATTATTTGTGGAATTCAAAGCTGGTGCAGATCCTATCAAACAATTTATTGATAAATATTTTGTTGACTAGAGATAGCTTGAGAAATTCATCAAGCAATACATCCTTGAACTCTTACAGTATGGGATAATATTTGAAACTTGATTATGCATCTAAATAATTTTATTCTAATTTAAATTCATAAAAGGATCATCCCTTTCTAAATTCCTTTGAAATTTGTAAGGCAAATATCATTTTTGGGGATCTAATAGTCTTAATACCTTAAAGGGTTACTATATTAGCCTTGTCATCTAAGCATTAGACCCTTTTTCTAAAACAATCTAGGCTAGCTATATGGTTAAATAGCTAATCCATTACTAAAATAACATCATAGGATTTTAAAGGTGAGAAATGCAAATTAATCTAGTTTTGAACACTCCCAGGTCCTTATCTATTTGTTCTAAAAATTATATCACATGGAATTTATTTTATGTTTCAAAATCAACTTGAAACATCTCTCTCATTTTTTAAGGCTTAATTTTACCTTTTGAAATGAAATTTGGAGAAATAAAACTATCAAAAGACCTAGAGTATATCAAAATAATCAAAATAAATCTATAGATGATACCTCTAGCCTCAATAGGAGTGGATTTAAACTCACCTTGTTGGTTATCCACATCTACATAAATTTTGTGGTTAATTTCTTGGTTATAAAAATACTCTAAGTAATATTTTTTTATAATGTACTGCTCCATAGATTGACCATCCTTGAGCTTGTCCCTCTCAAGGCAATGGAACTTTATTGTATCATGTGGTGGGTGTAAACTTCCAAGTGAAAAAGAGAGGGATTTTATATAAATTTTAAGGATTTTAACTTTTATTATCATTACCTTGGTACTTATTGATATCATTTATGGTTTTTCTATTACCATTATTTTTATTAAAATCCCATATTTAAAAACCTTTCTTAGAAGGAGTAATAGGTTCACCATTTCATTAGAGGTTATTTATTCCCATATCTTAACAATTATTGATCCTATATTTCTCATTTTATTTTTCTAGATAATTATATTCAATGGTAACACTAAAGGTTTCTAGTTTGGTAATATTTACATCATGCATAATGATGTCAAAAAAACCCAATTTAAATTTAGTGATCTTAGTCTTTTCATCTCTCATATAGTTGACATACCTAAGGAGATCCAAAAACCTTATCTCATGTCCTACTATTCAGATATTATATTTATATAATTTATAAAATTTGGTCTAGTTATGTATAAAATGATTAGCTAAAATATACATTTTATTGAAGTGCTTCTCAAAAATTTATCAAGAGAGAGTTACCTTATTTTACCCTTTCATTTAGGCAAGGTGTACACACCATAAAATAGAACATCATTTGATATGATAAGTAGTTATAAGAGCTTGCATATTGGATTTCATATCATGTAGCCCAAAGTATTTATTTAGGCTGAACAACTAAGCTTAAATAGAGTCTCCTACCTTTTTTACTTTAAATCAGGGAAGGGAAACCTTCTTGTGTTATCGTATAAAGGGATTCATGCACTAGTCTATGAAACTCATCACCTCCTAATGTGTTGGTTCTACTTGATCAAATTTTGGTTAGGGAGTTTGATTTCTTAATAGGCTAGTCAAATGGTTTTCTTGCTCTTCAATATGATTTTGGATGGTCCCAAAAACTCCAAGAATTCCTTAAAAAAACTCAACATTTTATTCCATGAGGGGGAGATTTCATTGGTTATTTTGACTCGATCTTGAATTATGTTTGGGTGTCGATGTCTTTCCCCTTCATTAAATCTAGCTCTCCCTCATCTCAAGTTTTTTGTATTAACAATAACATTATTAGGGTTGTAAATATTCCAAATTTGTGTTCACACCATTTTTATTGCTATTGTAGACAAGGAAAAATGTAATAAATCATTCCTTGTTCCCCCCTCCATAAATTTTTTTTTTCATAAACTAGCTCTGATACCAAAATGTGGGAAACAACAAAAACTCATATTTGTTTTGAGTGAAGTTTATAAGCATTAATATAAAAGCTATGTGGAAGGTTGGGACTAAAATTATTTCATTCATTCCTACTTCCAAGAGGAAATGAGTATAAAAATTAAGATGTAAGACCACTAAAAATGTTAAAATTAGTTTATAAGGGGGAAACTTGCTTATGTTATTTCCTTGGAGGTTATAAAGAATTCAAATAAACTCTATAAATTTCCTTTTAAAATTTAAAAGTAATATTTAATTAAAATAAGATACATTAACATATTTTTATTTAATCCAAATATTGATTTCAAAATTATGTTAAGGCCATTACTATCTAAATACCTTAGCCATTTCAAAAATATAGGATCATTCACTACATATCGATGGAGTTGTCTAGGCAATTTTTAAAATGATCTCACACCTGATAATAATGTTACTGATTACTATAATTATAGATAGTTATGCAAATAGTAATGATTTTTTTGTTATTAGATTAATTTTATCAATAAATATTTAGCTTGTCACAAGGTTATATTTATGATAAAACCATAGTAATAATTATTTATG